>JAUUDZ010030162.1:0-11031 GCA_032361705.1 Panulirus versicolor | reverse complement strand
AGTCTTGTGGGGCCTGGCTGTGGAAAGGGAGCTGTGGTTTCAGCGCATTACACATGACAGCTAGAGGCTGAGTGTGAATGAATGTGGCTTTTTTTGTCTTTTGCTAGCTTAGACCTTCATTTGTAAAGGTTCTCTAAGAATAATAGTGATAATGAATATTATGTTCGATAAAAATCACTTGGAAGAGTGTGTATGCGAGGGAGGCATGCAAGGAAAGGGATAGATAGAAACTTTTGCCCTGGCCAGAGTTCCCAAAGTGACTGGTGTCTGAGACATTAATAGATATAGCCCTTTCTCCAGGACCATAACTAAGAAGATTACCATTTGTATTTTTAGACCATATTGCAAGAAAGTTACTGCATCATGTTACTTGTTCTTGAAAATATGGCTCCAGCTGTTTGTTTAGAGATTACATAAGGTGTTTTCATGTATGAACAGAGAAGCACATGAAATTTATTTAGAATTATTTATAATTTATTTGATTTATTATGCTTTGGCTAGACACTAATCTTTTTCATATTTGGTTAAAATTGGGATTTTTTTATTTACCAGCTTTTACTTTTTGAATACTAATGCCCCTCTGAAATATGCTTTTGCATCTGGGACATGTGTGCTCATGTTCATGTTTTCATTGTAATTCTCACGAGGGCTTATTGAATTGGCTCCTCTTTTCACACATTTACGTGGATGTTCATGTGCACCGTGCATGATCTGAATTGCAAGAAGGTAACTTTGCATCATTCTTTTCTTTTAAAGTTTCTCTGTGCACAATTCTGTGTTTTATTTTGATACGTTCCTATGAAGAAACTACCACCATGATAATCTTTGTTGACATTGAAATTAAAATGAATCCCTCTAACAGGTAGGAAGTCAGCAGTATTGGACAATTTAGCGTATGATCCCAGATCGAGACAGCTGTACTGGACTGACTCCGACAATCAGGGTGTTTTCAAGGCCCAAGTCCCAAGGAAACATGATATAAACATTACAACAGAGCCTGTTCCTGCGCACGACTTTGGAGATGTCTTTGAGCCTCGTGGAATTGCTATTGATTACTGCAACGAGTAAGTACAAGTGTCCCATGAATGCTATGATATGTCTTTCAGTAACTCATTCTGGAATTTCTTTGAGTGTAATCATTCAGTTAAGATAGGACGTAATGAGTGAATTTGTTACATCATGATCTCATCCTGATGTTCCATTAAAAATTTTCACCATAAGACACTCGGCTAAGTGGATATCCAAGGTCTTTTAATGCTAAGGACTCTTGATTTTTCTGTAATAATATAATTCCTTGGGAAAGGATTTTTCCATATGATATAATTCCTTGAGAAAGAACTGTTCTCTCTAGAATTCTTTTATGCAGTTATGTAATTTGGATGATGTATCCATGATATTACAGTTTAGATACAGAATTATATAATATTCAAGTAACAACCCCTGTAACTGTAAACCTAAATGATTTTGTACCAAGATACTGCCAGCTACTTTCAAGAACTTGCTTGACCTGTTTTTTCATGATTTACCATACTGTAGTGTTGTGTGTGAGTCATGTTACCCATATTGAGCTTCAGACCTAGTTTTATTTTCTTCATCATTATTTTGACTAATTGACATGGATGAATAACTCCCGAAAAAGATTATTTTAAACTGATGTGGTGAATGAAGCCTTACTAGTATAAAGAATAAACAACTTTGTATAGTCATATACTTGCACGAGTGTGAGCTTTTAGATTGATTATTTTATTTTGAACACCAAATACGCTGATATCATTTAGCATCAGTTGAAGTATAATCTCTGGGTTTTGTGTAATTTTTTTCACTTTGAGAATGATTGTTAATAAGTATTGGTTTAGTAAAGTATTATAGAATCATACCTAAAAGGTGTGTATTTCCCTAATTAGCTGTGTTTTTTATCTATATAGATTAAATGTTTAATGTCTATATTTGATTACAGGCATTTATATTGGAGTGAGAAAGGTAAAGGTACACCCAGCACCGTGGAAAGGTGTAAACTTGATGGAAGTGAACATCAGGTTCTTCTGCAGGAAAGCAATGTTAAATACCAAGTAAGAGGAATAGAATGTGTATAGAGAAGTAGTGCTACATTGTGCAAGAATGTGTTTAGGATGTGGATGTATGTGAAAAGGTAGCGAATGGTGACATGAACAAGTAAAATTACTGGTAAAAGACAAAAATGGGGTTTATGGACTTTATCTTAGGGAGAGAGAGTAGGTTATTTGGAGCAGTACAATAGAAAAACAGCAGGAGGGTCAAGAGAGACAGAGGAATAAGGGAATTACCTTTTTTTGCATACATACTTCGCAAGATTTTGTCTTTAGGCAGGGTTAGTGCGTAGTACTCGTCATGTGTTGTTTGATTAATAGTGTCATTATTCTTTTGCTATCATGCTCATTGTATAGTTGAGAGTCTTGTACTTGTTTGTAACTTTTTTTTACGAATTATCAAAGCTTCCTTTGATTGTTTCTCAGCTTACATGATTTAGATCTCTTTTTTTAGTGTTGCATTAGATGATATTGGTCTGTGAAATTAAACTGTTTGTGTGTTCTTTTGGTAGGTGATCCTTGATACTATAATTAGCCTTGATGAGAGGGAACATGGGATAGTGATGCATGATTTGAGTGAAAATGACATACATTTTTACGTTTTTTTCAAGGTGTCTAACTGTAGAACATTCTCTCAGGAGTGAGTAGGTTCCAAATCTATACTCAAGAAGTTCAGCTGAATCCTTTGTTAACGCTAGATTTTTTTACTAGGCCAATGAGATCAGCATGATTTATTAGTGTGGATGAATAGATTTTGTCTAAAGTGTATTTAGAGTCAGCATTTGCAGATTTTTGTCATGGAGATTTTACCTTCACCCTAAATCAAATTCCTGAAACCCAGAAGTTGGTTCTGAATTTAAGAGTAGATGCATGGCAGACAGGATGTTTAGATACTGGTAGTTTATATGTGCCTTATTTTTGTAATTGAGACCGGGCTTATTTTGTCAGGCAAAAATAAGTCAAGATTATTTGCAGGCATTCTATTTGCCATGAGAATTCCAAATGGTATATTCTTTTTCTCACTGCCAACCCATTGGTATTAAGCTCTCCCTCACACCCAAATTAGGCATGGTACTGTTTTATACTTTTCTGGTTATTTCTTGGCTCAACTTTGCAATAGTTTAGCATGCAGCACATGCACCAAATAATTGATCTTTTACGAACATCACCCCAGACGTTTCACATTCCCTGGTTCAGTCCATTGACAGCACGTCAACCCTGGTATACCACATTGTTCCAGTTCACTCTGTTCCTTGCATGCCTCTCACCCTATTGTATGTTCAGGCCCAGATCACTCAGAATCTTTTTCACTCCATCCTTCCACCTCCAATTTGGTCTCCCACTTCTCCTTGTTCCCTCCGCTTCTGACATATATATCCTCTTTGTCAATCTCTCCTCACTTATTCTGTCCATGTGTCCAACCATTTCAACACACCCTCTTCTGCTTTCTCGACCACACTTTTTATTACCACATGTCTCTTTTACCTTTTCACTACTTACTCGATCAAACCACTTAACACCACATATTGTTCTCAAACATTTTTATTATACTTAATTATTTATTATACTTGATTGCTGTTTCCCGTGTCAAGCAAGGTAGTGCCAGAAAACAGATGAAGAATGGCCCATCCACTCTTATACACATATATATACTTAAATGCCCATACACACATATACATACATATGCATATCAACATATGCACATATACATGTGTTTACATACACAAACAGACATACGCATATATACACATGTACCTATTCATACTTGCTTGCCTTCATCCATTTCCGGCGCTACCCCGACCCATAGAAAACAGCATCGCAACTTCCTGCTTCAGCGAGGTAGTGCCAGGAAAACAGACAAAAAGGCCACATTTGTTCACACTTAGTCTCTAGCTGTCATGTGTAATGCACCGAAACCACAGACCTTTCCATGGTTTACCCCAGACATTTCACATGCCCTGGTTCAATCCATTGACAGCACATCAACCCTGGTATACCACATTGTTCCAATTCACTCCTTCCTTGCACACCTCTCACCTTCCTGTATGTTCAGGCCCCGATCGCACAAAATCTTTTTCATTCCATCCTTCCACCTCCAATTTGGTCTCCCACATCTCTTTGTTCCCTCCACCTCTGACTCATATATCCTCTTTGTCAATATTTCCTCACTCATTCTCTCCATATGCCCAGACCATTTCAACACACCCTCTTCTGCTCTCTCAACCACACTCTTTATTTCCACACATCTCTCTTACTCTTTCATCACTTGCTTTAGCCTGAGCCAGGTACCTATTTTATCGGCCAACTGCTGACCGACTGCTGCAACCAGGAATTGAAGGTTGTGTTCATCCCTAGGTGGCCTGTGAATGCATCACTGTCAGGAGCATTAGCCACTAATCTGTGATCATTTAAGGTGATCATAGTTTTGTGACAGTTTTGATTTAGCATATTTTTTTTTTTATTTATGTTTGAGTGACAATGCTGTGATATTTTATGCTCCAGATAGTAAATCACTTACGACAGGTTCACGAGATGGATACTAAAAAGTTCGTGCTGCAGTAAATCATGCTATATCATGACATACATATCCATGTAAGTAAGGGTTTAAGGACTTTGAACCAAAATACGCAAAATATACTTAAAATGTTATGTAAAGAATGGGAATGATAATGCACCAGATAACACTCAAAATGATACCCCAGAATAAAAAGTGATATACAGTGCATATAGAATATGGTAAGAAAGGTATCTGCCTTTTTGTTTTGTCCACATAATTAGTTCATGTATTAGGTAAGAACCTACTGAAGAGATCTAAACAGAAAAAAATGCCTGTAGAGTATAAGATACAATTTACCACATCATTCTTTGATATAATGATGAGTCTTTTAAGTGTAATACTGTCACTTGCCTTGCATCACTTACTTGAATTGCAAACATTGTACTTTAACATTCCCATTATTTTTCTGGGCAGTATATTTGATTTACTTGACTCTTCGTTATTTTAGAATGCCGCTGTGTACATTAGAAAGGGTTTAAAGGGTGCTTGTGGTTTGAGAATTGGTTTAAACTACTATGTTATTATACGTTATTACTTAGTGATTTGAAATTAGTATCACTGGCTTTGGTAGAACTCAAAACCCACAAACTGCATCTGACTGAAATGTTTTATTTTCTGTATTTTTAGGCCTTAACTTACGACATCATGGAGGAGATACTTATATGGGCAGAGACTCGTAAAGATAAGGATTACTGCCGCATTGTCAGTGGCCTAGTGGAGCGTCAGGTTCTTGTTAACTTGGAAAATTGTTTGCCATTTTCGTTAGTAGCTGACAAGGAGTATATCTATTGGTCAGATTGGAAACAACAGGGTATCATGCGGGCATCACTCACTAATCCAGGTGATATTGTGAAACTTGTTCATGCCCCTAAAGTTTCAGGAGTCATGGTAAGTTATCAAGGTGTCTTTGGTCTCTCCCTGTTAAATGGACATACTAAAGATTCTATTCTCAGTACATGTAAAGGAAAGAGTGATGCGTTGAATAAGATTGACGTGAATGACCATGAACTTGAAGTGAAAAACATGACCACAGAACCATCAGGATTGGGATTAGTTACAGAAGAAATGGGTGAGAACGATGAACACAGCTTAAATTCAAAAACGGAAGTGGGTGAAAATGTTGAACACAGCTCAGATTCAACAGTGACATCAAAAAACTTTTCAGAGAAAGTTAGAAAATTAATACCAAATGTTGCAAATAAATCAGGATCGCTGGATGGTGGATCAGAGACAGAAGCTCCTCCATATACTTCTTCCATGGCTACACAGACAGACAAACTAATGGTCAGAGCAGAAATGTAAGTAGATATAACATTTACATGTCCTCCTATATAAGAGATTTATATTGTACTCATTCAGAATATTGTAAGAAAAAAATCAGTATTATGAAAATGAAAGTGTGATCCATCAGAATGGTTATTAAAATTTTTTCTACAGATGTAATGCAGACCGGCTGCTTCTGATCATAACAGTGCTGGCTGTGGTCTGTACATTGTTGATTTCCTCAACAATATTTCTTCTGGTTAAACTTTCATGTCAGAGAAACACAAGAGAATGTAAAACAGCATTAACATCAACTGCTGAATCCAAAGGAGGTAGTTATGATTTTTTTTACAATTAGAAATATATGAATTTCATTTATTTCTCTGCTTCTCATGTCCTTGTTCAGTCCACTGACAGCATATCACCCTCTGCATACCACTTTGCTCCAATTCACTCAATCCTTTGAATGCCTTACGCCCTGCTGCTTATTATTTCATTTCCATGGTTGACGAAAATCTTTAGGTAAGTCAGCTTTTATATAATTACTTTGTAATTCTGCTTATGAAAAACATTTGGTATCAAAGTATATTTCTCTTTATCTTTTGTTTACCTTTTGTTGCTCTAGAAGTAGAATAGAATATTAAACTCTGGATCTTAATTTTTGCTTCACTAATTTTCATTTCTTTTAACATTCTTGTTTGTTTGTGCATAGTCTCCCCTTAGTGTATGCATTAAACCACCATGATGTAGCAATTTTGTTTACCTTAACCTCTGCCAGTGGCCAGTTAAGATTGAGGTACAAAATGTCAAGAAGTAACACTGGATTGCACCAGTTATTGGAGACTCTTTTGTTGTGGCCACCCCCCTTAAGGGAGTTCTCAAAGGGAATGGGCATCAGAGATATAGATAGATGGATAGATACATCATTGTAAGGTTTAATGTATTACTCCATTACAGCTGTGCTTGCACGGCCTACTCGTCAAGTGAAGCGATTTGGTCCTAGGAAGCGTAATGGTTCTGGGAATAAGTCAGGATTCAATGGAACATCTCCATGCTCAGGACTCTCTGGTGATGATGGTGTGAGCATCAATATTGAGGATTGTTGTCAAATGACTATGTGTGAAACTGTAAGTTGAGTTTTTTATTTATTCATATTGTGTGTGAATGCTTCCTTCATTGACTTCATTATATTGCCACCTGCAGTGGGTTTTCACTTCACTTGTTTCAATTATCCTGCATTCTAGTTAACTCATTTTATGATCACTTTTTGTCATATCCTTTTATCAGTCTGCCTCTACCTGTTTCAAGGAATTACTCAATTTTTACATCGACAGAGAAACTTGAAAATTGCATCCTAGAAAGGTGTAAGCATTGTCTCCTTTCATGTTTTTCTTTGATGTAGGTAGGTTCATAGCTATTATCCTCTCCATACTGTTCAGCTTCCTTACTTCAGGTGCAGTCTTTGATGCCTGCATTTGGATCTAAAGTAAAGCTGTGCGTTCCCTCGAGTAGTGTGCTGAAACTTTATACCATACACTAAATTATATCAAAAATATATTGTGAATATATTTTTTATCTCATCCATATATTTGAAGGCAGTGTTGACATTAACCAGTTGAAAATTTGTCACCATTACAAACCTTTTGATGTGCTGCAATGACAGGCTGGTTAATACGTCAACTACCAATTCCCCTTCACACATAAATTGCTGTACTTTATTTATTACAGGATGGTTGTTATAACTCTGCTAAACTTTACTGTGTCACATCTTCATTCTGCCTTTGGGTTGAACATATAATAACTGACCAAAGTTGGGACCTGTTTGGGTGTTTTCATAGGTTTCATCCTACAAATTCTGTACTACCTTTGTAATGTTGCTTCATCCACACTTATTCATCTGTTGTTTAAAAAGGCACCTCTAACATGGTCCTTAGTTCTCTTCTTAGGTAGTTTTATCAGTCCAAATGAGGAGTGCCCCTATCATGCCTGTCTTAATTTACATAAATCAAGAGTACGAGCCACCCCAAGACTGATTCCTATGGGATACTTTTGATTACAACCCATAATCCAGTTTGAAGGCATTTCTGACTTGTACTTTGTTCCCCTTTTTAAGAAAATTATCAGTACACAGAATGAGTATTCCTTTTTGTGCCTAAATTTTTTTCATCAGCTTCCTTTTGTGAACAGTACAAGTGCCTTTAGCATGATGTACAGCCTTGTTAAAAAGTCCCCACAAGTCTTCCTTCTGTATGGTACATCCTTAACACATTCCACAAGTCATCAGTCATCATTATATGTTTTCTCCAGCCCCATAAATGTTACATTAGATCCCCCTCTTTCTCTATCTCACACAAATTCTCCAGGTCCATACATTCTCAACCACTCCTGAAACAACATAGCTCCTCTCTAGTCAGATGCACTGTGCATGCCACTACCCTCTTAGTCATCACCCTCCTATATAGCTAACTAGGTACTCTTTTCAGATGCTTGTAATTCAAGCACTTACATTTGTTTCCCTTGCCTTTATGTCTGGGTCTATGCATACATTCTCTTGAGTCCTCAGGCACCACACCTTTGGCAATACAGTTGTTAAAAAGCTTTTCTAACCAACACTATCACCCCCTTTCTTAAGAAATTCAGCTACATTCTCATCCACCTTTTCATTTCCACTTCTCATCCTATGCAAGGCTTTCACTACCTCATCTCATATCATGAAAACATTTGCCAAGTCTCTCTTGCTCCAAATGCCACCTATTCCAAATACAACATATGTGCCCCTCTGTCATAGAACATATTCAACAGTCATTCAAAATCTTTAGTCCATATCTTTTTCATCTCTTTTCCTGTTACCATTTTTATCTGCTCCCATGGAAGTCCCTTTTGTTCTCTTGGTCTCAACTTACTGGACGGATGTGGTACATGTGTATGTGTAAGTGGGTGTGTGTGCTGTAAGTGCGCAGAACATGGACAGAATAGGCTCTCAAAGTAAACCATGGAATGGTCCGTGCGGCTTTGCTGCAGATGGTAGGCTGTGGTTTTGATGCAGTTTATGTTACAGCTAGAGAATGGATGTGTACAAATTGGGCTGTTTGTCTGTCCCTGATGCTACCCCACTAAGGCAAGTGAGCACATATTGTAAAAAGAAAAACATATATAGAATACTACTTACACATTTGGGGTGACTTATCCTCCACATCTGTTACATAAAGTGGAATCAAAAACCTTGTCTTCCCTTCAACTTTCCCTTTCCAGTGTGCTGCTCTTTCTCTGTTTTGTATGTATCATTTTGTTCTTTTTTCACATGAGCTATCTGCATGTGTCCCTATCCCAAAGTTTGGAAACATGGCATGTGCTTTAAGATCATCTGTGCAAATACTTGCAGAGCCTTGATTGATTTCAACTTTATTTTCTTGTTACTTTTTCTTTCATATGTTATGGCCTTTATTGGGGACTGTTTTGCCCATGCCATGCTGGTGTATTGGTCACTATAGATAAAAGACATACAAAAACATTTAACAGAAACCTACCAGCTGCTTAAGTAGAGTTACTGAGAGGTAAAAACATAACCACACCAACAATGATTTATTAGTAGTTGGTAGGCAGCCAAGGACCAGGGAATTTTATCATCATTACTACCTGCCTGGATATTGTTAGGAGGATTAATGATGCCTGCATAGAGAGCTATCACTTCAGTTGTTGTTGAGGTGCTCTCCTCTGACCCAGATAGCTGTCTTTTCTTTCTGCCTCACCCACATATTAACTACTGGTATTCTGTTCACAAATATACAATCTCGCCTTGTCATACGTAATACTTGACAGTACTCACAGCTTATTCTTCATGACTAGATTTTCCTGGGATGAGCACTATGAGGTAGCCTTACCTTTTGGTAAAATGTTAGGAGCAATAGACAGAAGTAGTAAGCAGTGACATGTCAACAGGAGCATTAGTTAAGAACATTAGGAGCTAGAAGTAGTAGGTAGGAACAAAAGGTAGGAGCATTAGATAGAAGTAGTCAGTAGGAACATTAGTTAGGAGTCATTGGCCAGTTAAGGGTGAGACACTAAAGGCTAAGAAACGGCACTGGACACTATTGCTGTGCCTATCCCCTTGAGGGAGTTCCAGTTGGGAACACGCATCAGAGATATAGATAGATCCTTATTTGATGAGACAAAGAATTTATTGGATAGTTATTTGATGAGGCAAAGAATTGATTGGACGAATACAAAAGATACAGGTTGTTACCAGACTCCACCTGCTTTTGGTTACATTGCAAGTGAAAAGTCACCTTCAACGAGGATGATCGTTGTCTGTTGAGAGAGGGAGTGCAGTCTTGTTGAGGAATTTCTCACTGGAAAGGAGTCCATCATTTCCCTATTACTGGAAGAAGTGCAGACTTGAAGTTGCTGGAGCCCCTCAAGAGAAAGGGGTCCTGGGGGTATGGGGGTTTATGTGGTAATAGAAGATAAGTGCAATAGAGAGGAAGTTAGCATACAGGAATTTATGTCGTTATGCAAGGATAGAGGTATATAAAAGATTCTGTATGACAACTATACTGGATAGAGGTAGATTGCAAATTTTATATAGATAAATTTTATTACTTTTTTCAAGCCATTGCATTGTTTTGTATAATCACTTTAAATAATTGCTTTTTTCTTGACAGCCATGTTTTACCAGCGTTAAACGAGAAGGAAAAGGCTATAAAACCAGTGGCAGAATTAAAACCAATCATGAAGATAAGAAGGGCCTGTTAGATGATCGTGAAGACATCTGAGACTGAAAAGTTACACTTATTTTGAGTATAAAATTAGTTGACACCAGCTGTAACCAAGAAATTCAATCCAAAACTGTTGTGGCATTGTTTACTCATCGGTTCAACTGGAAAAGGTAAAGACAGTGGAAAAAATCTATGTCTGGTGAGTACTTTGCAAATCAAGACTGGTGAGTACTTCGCAGATCATTGGCTGTGATATTACCCTGGCTTTGGGTAGGGTTTTGCAGTTGGACTCAGTTATGGTATACAGAAATATTTTTACAGGACCAGTGCTGCACGTACCTAATCTGCTGTCTCGGTGAGGTATCTTTAAGACAATTATAGATTTGGAAAAATAAGTGGCCAACTTAAGCCAATTATAGATTTGGAAAAA
>JAUUDZ010030140.1:0-11032 GCA_032361705.1 Panulirus versicolor | reverse complement strand
TATGCAGAGGAGTTATAATAAAGGGCAAGCTAATTTCTTGTGAAATAATATTCATAATGAGACTAATATATATAATGAGGTCCCATGCTAATTACTTGACATTTACAGTACAAGGGTTGAGTTTCATTAGCACATATAAAACTAACTTTGGAGTTTGTCTAAGTTCCCTTGCAAGTTGATACAATCCTCATCGCTTTTCATTTCCCTTTAGACCAGTGCATAATCTTTAAAAATATCAAGGTAGGAGGCCATACCTCCTGACAAATCATTTTCACTGATCAAGAAGAGTAAAGATCCAAAGAAAGAATCCTAAGGCACTCCACTGTTGACCTTGATCCATTTGAAGAAGGGTCCTCATACAAGCTGCCTTGTTCCCTTCCAATAAAATATTCTTCTATCCACTGTGGAGTTAACCCCTTATTCCTGCTCAATGATCCTGCTTCTTTACCAACATCCCATGTAATATAGTATCATCAAATGCTTTTTGACAGTCCAGACACAGACAATCCACCATGCCTATACTTTTAAGAAAGAACTGAATCTCTGGTATAAATCTAAGAGATACCTAGTGAATACCTGTTAAGTCTCCTGGAGTCTTCTACCCCATAGTCCAGACTGGGGCCAGACTGCTTAGATAGGTCACTGGTCAACATAACTGTTGGAACCCAAAGCCCACAGGCCAGTGTAATCTCCAGAGCCTGATGGGGTGGGGTACACTTTGTAAATACTGGAATGGCACTCAAACTTCTCCAGTGTATATTCCATGGTGTTTCTGATGATTTCAGGCAAGGTGCTGAAGAGTCTACAACCCTGGATGTTTAAGGTATTTTCTCTTTTTGTGCATACTGCACCTTTGGATCACAAAGGCTTTACAGACAATTCCAAGCCCGTCATGCCAGTAAAAAACTATTTCAAAGTGTTAAATGTGAATTATGCCTTCTGTGATTTTTCAGATATAGATGATATCTCTTTCCCATCTGTTCTACAAGGAGTATAACCTCTGAGATTTCAGCCATTCCCAATAATCTAGTTCTTTTACCACATTAATACAAGCCATGAAAGATAGCTGAACACTTTCTATTTGTACAGCTTCACCTGCCTTGTTGTGAGGTTAGTACACAGTAATATTATATTTGAAAGTAGCAGTTCATTAAAAAAGTATCATCATTGGCATTTCTTTCCTTGTCTTGAAAGTCCTCAGGATCCATTAGACTACCCTTCCTGAAGACGCAAATGTTGTTTTGTTTTGTTAATGGAAGACAGGTCGTTTTACATTAATACTCTAGTCTTTTACAATTTTCATCTGGTTTATGATAGCGTCCATGTCTGTCCAGTACCCCATATTGTTTCTATATCATTTTCCCAACACCAGAGCTGGAACTTATTCCCATTGAAAAGTATGTTAATCTCAGTGCCCCAGTATCATCTGAAAGGAATGACATTTAACTATGAATTGTGTTCCCATCAATGTTAGATATAATGAGGAACAGTAGGTTTGCAAGTACAGTCCCTCGGGGGACTGAACTTTCTACCGTAGAGGTACAGGAAATGGTATGGTTTACAAAAAAGTCCTGCGACTTATTGGTTATAAAGTTTTAAGTCCATCTCCCAGGTTTTCTGGTCATTCTCAACTTCTGTATTTTGTGTACTATGACATCATGGTCACATTTATTAAATGATTTGCAATGTCATTATCAATGAAGTCCCCCATTACCTCCAAGAAATCTGTTTTACAGCTTCATCTGCCATCCTGATCATTCCTTCATTATCAACACTATATCTGTTCTAAATCATTACAATTCTTAGGATATTGATATTATATATCAACACCACAATGCATTTCTTTCCTTCAGTTACATTTCCTATGTTGTATCATTTAATGGGCCACCTTTCACTATTTCCTGAAACTTATGACTATCTCTTACTAAGTGAGCCCTTCATCCCCCTTCTTTGTCTTTTCTTTCTCATCTTATTACTATGTACCTCTCGAACCAGAACAGATGAGATCTTGTAAGTTTAGTAATATTTGTTTTAAATCTAAAACTCCAACAATGTCAGGTGTACCTTCCGTAACATGATCCTTAAATTCCAGTCCTTTACCATAAATCACTCATCCATTCATAACCAATGGTAACCCTTATTTTCAACCTGGCTCTTGAGATTTCTCTGCAGTGCTGGCAGCCTACTTGGTCCTCTTGCCTAAATAGAAATCTCACAATTTTCTGCCTTCAGAAATAACTGTATTGTTTGTTTTTCCCTCTATTCACATTTGGTGCATATCTCACTGAATTCCATCTTGTCATTTTAGGTTTTTAGCTTGTTCCAAGTACTTCCTGGCTAGAAGACACCAAAAGTAATCATAACAAGCTGTCTCCTTACTTCTTAATTATCACCAAAACATTTTTTCTTTCATCACCAAAATTGTACCTTTTTAGTTAAGCATTCCTTCTGCCTTTTCCCTTCCCTTTTTCATCCAGTGTATGATGATCTTACAAACTGAAAATAATTACTGATTTATGTCAATCAACCTTCTGCTTTAGCGATACGTATTTGTGGCCACCTACTTTTCAGCTTGATCCTTTGTCTCTAGACCTACTCTGAAATCTCCCTTTAGATAATAAGCAATGTTTGCCTCTGCAAACTTCTAAACCTTTCACCAACCATGCCATAAACTTCCTTGATTGTTCCATTACAAGTGTCCATATTATTCTTTCTACAGCTTCAATTTACATATTTTTTCTATAGCTTCACTGAAGTTTCCTGAATACCTGTTTACATTACCCTAGATTTCTGTTCCACTACATCAGTCTACAGCTCTGTTTGTTGATCAGCCCCTAAAATTGCTCAGCTCCCCCTCCCTGACCATTATTTTCAATAGTTTCGAGTTGTGGGCATTTCCTCTTTCTACACAGTCACTAGGGCATCCACAAAAGACCCAATCTGGCCTTATTTGCATTCTACTGAATTCACTTTCTTTCATCTGGTTAAATAACTTCTGAATCTCCTAATTCTCTCTCTTATTTCATTATCTTGAAACTAATTCCTTGGTTTCTTTACTTCCAACTGTAACTGTTTTGATGTCCGATCCTGTTCTTCAACCTATACATATTCAAGCTATTAATGAATGTTAATTGATGCCCTGTCTCTCCATCTTTGTTTTCTTAGTGTGGATCTTGTCACAAATATCCATTCTTGATGCTTCTCTCTCTCCAAGTCCATTTCTACAATCCAACTGGAAAGCTTTAGTGATTGATAAGACATTGAACTTGATTGTCCCTGCTGGTCTAGCTGTCATAACAAAATTCCTGGCTTTCTTTAATTGCTCTCCATTTACATGGTTCATGCAATGCTACAGGTATTAAACTCTTCCTAAAATTGTAATATATTCCTTGTTGACATACAAATAGGATCTATCCTGGGATTCTTATGAACAATCTGCTATTTGTGTTGCCTTTTGGCTGCAAATACAGATGCTCCCCAACTCGTGACTCATGCAACTTACAACCATCCCTACATACAACTAGGAAAAAAAAATTTAATTAAAAAATATATGCAAATATAAAAATTATGCTTGGTTGTACATCCACCAGTGTTAATGGCTGCGTGCAAACGATAGTGAATGTCAGACGATCCCGGCTTTATGTACATCACAGCATCTATCTCAGTTATCATTCAGTAAGTGCACATTATTCAAGTGAATCTAACGAATTTTCATTCTGGATTTAACCACTTTTGTATCAAACCCCAAAGAAGATGAACAAGAGGAAAAACCCATCATATGTTGATAGGTCTGGTAAGAAGTCATAGAAGATGCTTGATTTGGAATTCAAGATGAAGGTAATCACCCAATATGAAGGAGGAAAAAAGTTAATGTGATTGTCTGTGACCTACTGTTGTCCCATTCTATGGTATCCACAATTCTACAGGGCAATGAAAAAATACATGAAGCAATGAAATGTTTGGCTACTATGAACTCTACGATAATAACAAAGCAAAAACAAGGGCCCATCACGAAATGGAAAAGTTGCTGATATACCACTAAGCTTACTAACAATTCAGGCGAAGGCTTGCACAATGTTTGAGTCACAGGTGAAGCAGGAAGAGCTGACGAAGGAGCTGCCAAAACGTTCATTGAAAGTTTGGATGAATTAATCCATGAACTAAAGAATTTTGAGTAAAAGGTAAAAAGAAACTACAGAATCACATAAAGTAGGTAATAAAAGACAAAATAATCATGATAGAAATTGAGTAGGATATAAGATTGCTGTACAGGTATATGAATTCTGCATGCCATGCTGACATACGTCTGACTTACGTCTGTTTTGGGATCCAACTAGTCAGTCAGAACAGAACTCTGACGTATGTCGGGAGCACGTGTATATACAACTTAAACATTACTGATGAAGTTACTAATAATGTATATAGATATGTACTTTGTTTATAAAGGTAAACAAGCAAAATCACAATCATTCCATCTATATGTAAGGTAAAAGAAAGTAAATATTAAGGCATACATGAAGACAACACTACCCACTCTAATCTCAGTAGCAGAGGAGCAGTAGTGCTTCTTGGATATTAGGAGGCCAAGTTAACTATGTAGTTTAACTCTCATTCTGTAAGAATAAAACAAGTTCTGTAAGGGTACAAAAACTTCACATATATTTTGTAGGAAAAAGAGCTCTGTGGATGCTTAAAGATTAATCATTTGAATAAAAATGCTATCATAGATCTTGATGTTGAGCAACTGAGAATGACAAATTTTAGCAGCATACAAACTCAAAAGAACTTAGCTGTAGGACCATGTGGAATTCAAAATGTATACCTGAAAAAACACGTAGAGGACAATGACAAAACCAGTGATGCTACTACTGAGACAGAGCCTAAACGATGGCATATAGCAGAAAGCCACAAAATGGTACACATATTGTCAATGCACAAAGGAGGATCTGAGCTACTGCCAAAACAGTGTAAATCTATAAGTTCGGCAATCCATGTCATAAAAGTATCTGAAGAATGCTGAAAAATATTTACTTAAATACCTACTTAATAACAGTATCAAAAATGAAGGCTTGAAAAAATACAAAAATAAAAAACACAGATCCTGGTACATTACAAAAGCATATATCAAAAATTTAATCATGAAAAGAGAATAGATATTATCTTCCTTGACTTTGTCAAAGCATTTAATTGGGTAAACTTGAGAATTTTGCTGTATAAAAGAGCAGAATAGAACAGAATAAGGTAAACTAGGGGGATGGTCCAAAGAGTCCTAAAGAAACAGAAATTTCAGAATAGCAGCAAATGAAACTATCAAAAGAATTGGGCTGTTTTATCAGGAATACCTCAGGGAACACTTATATCCTATATACAGTATATGATATTATTTGACAGACAAGGGGCTACTGGAAGGTGTGTTGAGATGTTTGCAAATAACTCTCATTAGTAAAACTAAAGGATTAGAAAACGAACCAAAAACACTTAATATGTGTAAATGGCTAGAGTAGAACTAGAAATTTTTCAATTGTTCATAGGGTTAACAGTATATGGTGACACCTTACAAGGTTTCAGCAGGAAAGAGACAGTTAAGAAAATTTTCAAGATCTAAGAGTCATCATAAATGCAAAGCTGGAGTTTGAAATTCATGATACAAAGATTATATTATTCAGTTGATTAATGACTGGTGTGATAATGAGAAGTCCCACTGCTGTGTACAAAAAGCTGATTTTGAAATTGTTGTGTATATGTGACAAATAAATTGAGTACTGCTTTGTTGTATGGTCACCAGCTGAGCAACCTACAACTGATAAGCTGGAGAGAATTAAGAAATACTGTGCAGTCCAAGTATAGTCAAGGGAATGGAAATCATTTATTGTCATGAAAGACTGAAAGAACTACAATCTTGAGAGAAGAAAATTTGTTTTCATACGTGATAGCAAGTATTTTATCACACTTGTTCACTGTTCCATGAGTTAGTGAGGTAGTGCCAGGAACAGATAACAAAAGGCTGCAATGCACCAAAGCTGCAGTCCCCTATCCACAGTCAGGCCCCACAGACTAAATCAAAGATACATGACAATTATGGATAGCAACAGATAGAAAGAATTAGATTAAACATCCTTGGATTAGAAATATCTCACCATGGTATAAACAAAATAACTAAATCTGCAAAAATTCTGTGAAGTATATCAAAAAGAATTTAAGCAAAGAAGTTTGAGAGCCCTTCAAGAAGGGTAGAGATAATCATCATTGTTGTCCACTGTAACAAGTCAGGAAGGAATTGATACTGAAAGCTTTGAGAAGATGAGAAAATAGCTATACAATGTGCATTACAGCAGACAGCTTTGTTCTGAAACATACAGGGTATGTGGTGAGTGCTGCATACAAGCCCTGCTTCATTGCAGAATCTTATTGTAGGACTTGAGGGACACACACACACACACGCACTGTCAAGGGCTTCCATAGTTTAGTGGATAATGTAACCGACTTGTGAGTCAGCACAGGCCAGCTCGTGATTGGACCTGCATATGTTCAGATCTTGGGTGTGACTGTTGGCCTACACCCAGCCAAGGTGTTTATCCTTCCCTTAGGACTGGTCAGTAAATGGATACTTGGCTTAGGCTAGGTGGTGCGTGTGTGTGTGTGTGCTTACATACATACATAGGCAAGCAGACATGGTACATTTGTACGAAGTTGAGAGATGGGGGCAACATGAGTGTAAAATCTCTCCCTGTAACGTTCAGGTGATATTCATACACATTTTCACATGCATCTACACACACACACACACTCAGGATTGTTTGTGTAAAGACTTGGGAGTTGAGATCCTCCCTAACCATTCACCAGAGTCCTACATAAAAAAAGAATAATTTAGGGGGAGACAGACTGTCTGCTGAAAAGTATTAGAATAGTTTTCAAGTGTAGTGATAAGGAAATATGTAGCAAGCAATTCATGTCCCATATGTACCATATCTTACCTCATATATGCATACACACATCCTACTTATGCCAGGTACTCATTCATTGACCAGCCCTAAAAGGGAAGATGAACAGCTGAGTTAGGTTTAAGCTAACTGCCCTCTCCAAGAATCAAACCTGGGCCCTTTGTATTTGTGGGTCTTAATGCTAACCACTGCACTATGGAGGAAGTGTGTGTGTGTTCATGTGAGCATTTACTTATTGATGCTACCATAGATGCATGTTTATGGGCTTGTGCATGCCTGTGCATTAATGTATACACGTATGAGGATTTAAATGTATTTATAGTGACTATGTAGCCATATTTATGCTAGATTCTAATTTTTTCCTTTATTTTTGCAGGACTAGATGAGGAAGTACATTTCAGTAATAGGAAGAAAAATTATTTCATAGGTGAAATTTTTGTACAGTATTGTTTTTCTTGTGGAATACTGTAATTTTATATGAACCTAAGTATACTAGAACCCTAATGTCTACAACAACACTACCCTACTTACCAAGGTTTTATATTTTTGAATAATTATGAATAGTTTTGGTCTATTTTGGTATTAAACCATGCATTAAAGGAAAACAACACAAATATCAGCTTATATTAAATCTGTGCATGAAGCCCCTCTACATTTTACCTGCTGTATTCATATTTCATGTTAGCATAAACATATCAGCTGTTCAAGTAATGATGTAAGAAGGAAGAGTGAAGAGTGTACATGCCTTTATTCATTGTTACATAAATGTGTGTAAGTTAGTGTACCTGAATGAAAGTGTATGAATTGTTGGGCCTGTATTTTCTTGTTCTTTCAAGTGCACATGTATGTAGTTACCATTTTTTGCACATGAGGAGAGAGCTTTACACCCATGTGAATGTATCAGTATTTCATATTTCTATCAAAAAGACTTCTAAATTTCCCAGTACTCTCAGCATTTACTGTTTCTTTCTTTAGCATGTTTCACTTGTCAGCTGTTAGTTTACCAAAGCAGTACATATCTTTTTATTTCAAAGAAACATGTGGGTGGTTATCATTTCCACCTATAATTTTTCACTTCTAAATTTAGGTAGTTTAAGAGCATTTCCAGTCTCTCCACATCTCATCCTCTCAACTTCTTCAGTCTTTATCAAGTTGAAGTCTCCATAGCTTGAAGGAATTTAGCAAAATTTGAAGTAGTTACACAAATAGAGGACACCCTGCTTAATTCTTTACCTCTTACTATGGGTAGTGTAAGTGTCTCTAGTCTCTTCACATCTCGTCTCAACCTTTTCAGTCTTTACCATGTTAAAAAAGCTGTCCCGCCAGCCTGAAGAATTTTAGCAAAATTTGAAGTAATTTGAATCAGTTAAACAACCAGAGCCAGTTAAGCCCAGCACATCATTGACTTTTAAACCGTGGCACAACACTTAGGCATCTAGATATTGGTAAGTTGTTACTACATATACAGTGACCCATTGCATCAACATTCACTTTCAGTTTCCTCTACTCCACTTGGAGATTGAGTCTTTATGTAATACTTTATTCAGAATCATTCTTGATGGTTTCTTGATGTGTTGAGATATAACAGTTGACTGTTATCTTCATTTGAATTCCATAAAATCTTGTGTATATTATTACTATGTTCAGTAGGTTTTGGGGCTCCTGTGGAATGATGCATGAAGCCCACCCGCCATGCTCTTCTGTGGGTAACATAGTCTCGTGAATATTTCTGTCAGCTGGTTAGTTGTAGGTAACATATGACATTTCTATGTGCCTCTAGTGATTACTGAAAGAACCAGTGGTTCCTTCAAATGCAGTGGGAAAATTCAGAATGTATGGCATATGTAGTAAAGACTCAACCAAAAATTGTATGCTGTACACATTGAATTTTCCTGTCAGTATGATTCTTTAAATTGCAGTTAGAAAATTCAGCTTGTATGATGTACTATACATTATTAGTGCTGAAAATCTTGTACCATACCTAGTCAGGACTGAAAAGGTCAATCTGGCAGCATTCTTAATGCATGTAATTAGACTTTCTGCAATAAGTCTGTTTGTTTTAACATTAGGGAAAACCAAGGATCTATCCATCTTTCTTCCTCCAACCTTTTTTATGTATGTGTCTTTCTGTCTGTTTGTATGTTTGTGTGCAAAGGTAAGTTGGGCTGTGTGTGTGTGTGTGTGTGTGTGTGTATGTGTGTGTATGTGTGTGTGTGTGTGTGTGTGTGTGTGTGTACATGTGTGCTTGGGGTTGCAAACATATGAACCCTCATGCTTTATTACTTTTTACATGTATGTTTGTTGGTTTTCATGACTTTGAAACACTATGCATTCTTTAGACTCCACAGATGTACTTATCAGAACACTGTGCAAATGACCTTGTGTAATTAAATTTGTAAATGTTGTATAATATGCCATATGAATATGTGTGTATGCCTATATCTGTTTGTTGGTCTTTTATGTAAGTGTGTTTGCTAATATGTAAATATTTTTTTATGTTTGATATGAGCTTTCAGAGCATGTTATTTTAGTTTCCTTTTCATATGCATTAGTGGATGAAGGTAATTTGAACTATAAAGATCTTTATTAGTTATCATTTTAAACACCTGATGTGAAATTTTTAAATAGAACTGTAGTACTCTCAATATCCATTCAGGCTTCATATTTATGTGCTTTTTCCCAAATGCAAGCAGCTGGCAACTGTATACTCATGTGACAGCCAAACCAACTCAAAGAAGTCTCCATTAAACTTTTTAAGCATTGCTGTCTAGTCTTCAGAACTTATGTAGGGATGGTCACCAACTGAAGATTTTGTGGGGAATCTGACAGGATCATCCTGTTGTGAATATAGTATTAGACCTTCATTATGTAGATGGAAATGCCTATTCTAGATTTCAGCAAATCAAAATAGTGTAAAGGTAGCATGATCGTGCTTTGTCATATTTTCTGTTCTTGGAAAAGTTGGATAAGTTCAGTTAAACATGAGGTATGAAATATGTGAAAAAGTGTAATCAGAAAAAATTCAGAGCAGTTATTTTCTGAAAGTATCTACGTCATCACAGTTTGTCTGTGTAGGAAAACATATGTTTTTTTATCCCAAGAGATGAGTTCAGTCCTGGTACTGTGCAAGGATGGCAGGCATTACCTACTGTGAACAAGTAGGACCTAGCGCTGTGTCGCTTGAAAGCTTTCAGACTAAGCCTTTTTTTTTTTCTAATAAAAGCTTGCCACCCCACAAAGTAGTAGGAAAGCATAAAAGATAATTGGTAGCTTAATTAGAAAAATACTTAGCAAAGGTCACATTTTAAGTCCAGTCAAATAAAGTTGTGCTGTTGAGTATTAATTAAAATTCATTTAATATTTCACATCTCTGTCTAAAAGAAAGAAAATGTGTTAAGTTTTAAACCTTTTTCCATGACATCTTGAAAAACTGTTTATTTATTGTCACAAAAAGTAAGTTTAGAACCTATAATGTGGTTCAGGATAATCATAAAACTAATACTACAATTCTTTCATGCTGTGATTAAGTTATTAAAAGTGGTATTAGATATTCTGTACATGTAAGCTTTTAATGTTATGCCCAATTTTGAGTTGTGTAGGATTGTAATTATTTCATACCAAAGACAGAGACTTATGAAGTCTGTCTCTGCTTTTTTTAATTATGTGCTTTTAGTAAAGTCATAGAAAAGTTTATACACATGTTAGTGAATGAAACCAATCCTCAGAAACAGAAATCAATATTTTGAATCCTGTTGAATAACATATATTATGTTATTATCAAAATGATCATAAGATTTTGATTCTTTACACATATATATGGGTTCAAAAGTGAAGTGCTGTTTCCTGTGGGGTGGGGTGTTGTCAAGAATGGATGAGGGCAAGCAAGTACAAATATGTACAAGTGTGTATATGTATACGTCTGTGTATGTATATGTGTGTGTGTTAATGTGTATATGTATGGGCATTTATGTATATATATATATATATATATATATATATATATATATATGTGTGTGTGTGTGTGTGTGTGTCTGTTTCCTAGAGCTACCTCTCTGACATGGGAAACCGCTTAAGAATAATAATAAAAAGAC
>JAUUDZ010030139.1:0-15464 GCA_032361705.1 Panulirus versicolor | reverse complement strand
TTCATAGAATAGGGGTGGTGGATAAATAGAGGAAAATGGCTGCCTAAGGCATGGTTAAGGCAGAAGGCACACTAACAAGAATAATGAAGAATGTTAGGGAGATGATTCTGTAGATGAGAGTTAGTATGCTGTGATCAAAAAGCCAGAAATAATTCTGAAAGATCTACTTTATTCCATAATAACAAATATGTAAACAAGTTGAAAATCTGTTCTCTGACTATTACCTGTAATTCAAGTTGCAGAAGGGCTTCCTGATGGTGATTATCATCATCTGCTTCAGGAGGAGCACACCTTAACAACACAGCAATATCATCTACAGTGATTTTGCATGTATCTGGAGATGTTTCACTTCTGCTGTGGGTATTATGCTGACAGTATGCAGATACAAGGTGTTGCAGTGACAGGCTTCTATAATTCTTAATGATTTTCTTTATTATGCTTGTTAATTCTGGCAGACGTAGCACAGTATCAGCTGTTATATCTTGTAAGTTGATGCCAGTATTCATGGAAAGAATATCCTCCATCAACATGTATATGCCAGCATACCCTAAGAGTAGAAACTCCTTATGAAAAAGAGAGAGACAGAGACAATTCATACATTACTTACATAGCACTGACTGCACAAGTCACTTGTTTTATAACATATCTAGCTCCCATTTTGTGATGGGATTAGGGTCCTAAGAAACCTATCACTGCATGATCTGTCTTTATATATGCAAATGAAACCCAGCATATAAAGGAAGCTATGCTGCTAAGCTGAAAATGTTTTCTAACTCGGTGTCTGAACATGAAAGAGGATGTGAGGCATGCAGGGGATGAAGCAGTTTGGAAAAACATGGTATACAGGGAGCAATGGGTGGAATAACAGTATTTGAAGAAGTCTAGGAAATCAAAGAAAGGTCTGTAAGGCATGATTGTTAATATGGTCTCTGATTTTGGTGCATTATACTTGACAGCTAAACAGTGGATGTAAGCAAATAAGGCCATTTTTTCTGTTCTTGGCACTACCTCACATGCAGGAAACAGAGAATAGGTACGAAAAAAACTCTTGGGGAAAGATTGTACATAAAAAGCTTAAGAGCAATATACCACTGAAAACTTCCCAAAAAATGCGGTGATGAGTGCTTGAGGTGGTAGTAGAATGGGATGGGATGGAGTGGGGGTTACTGGGAAGGGAAGAGAGAGGGTGTAAGGTTTGTGTATACTGTCCTCTATATTACCTAATTCAGCAAGTTTCAACTGGAGGTGAAGAAATTTTCTTAAGCCTTCTCACAAAGCTTCCAATGTTGGCTTTGTCACCTGCCTCTTTCCCTATAAATGAATCTCCCTTTGGATAACTGATGATTTTATAACAATCTAGAGAGCACTAGGGAATGTTCATGGTTGGAATATATTTGTTAAAGAAGGACATAACCTTATCTCAACAATCGAATGCTTCTGCTATCCCTTGGTTGCACAAAAGTGTGTGGCAAGGGATGTTTCTACCCTCTCCGCTTGGAGTTTTTCAGCCTCCAGCTACTAAAGTTACTCAGTGGTCAGATCCTCTGAATGTCTCCAGCAACTCAGCCACATCTTCCTCAATTTCAAGATTAGATTGGGAAGATATCTGTTTAATATTTGTCAGATTGTTTCAGTGTAAATGGCTTGTCAGCAGGGTGTTTGCTGGGGAGGGGACAACTATGAGTACAAATGGCTCAAGCATGAGGGCTTTTTATCTCTAGAAGGTTAATGGGTGGTCAAGAAGTATCTCAGTTGAAAAGCAGCTGGTACAGTTGCATATAACTGTGTGCTCAAAAAACTGAGATAGGATTGCATTGGAAATATGTTTCATTGTGCTGGTGATAAATATTTGTGGCTGCAAAGTAACTGATCATTTTTTCTGTACAATAAACCCTAGATTGAATGGACTCAGACTGAACAGATTTCAGATTTGATGAACCAGGCAAGTAATAATACATCAGTCAATAGTAATAAGAAAATAGATAAAAAAAAATCTCAAATGCCACATCATGAGCATTTCATATCATACTTGTTTTTGGTAGTGTGGGGTATACTCGCTTTGTTTCAGTCTCAGTCTGCCTCAAGGTACAGTGCAGTCAGGTTGTATATAGAGAATTGTGAATTTATCTCTTAAATAATTTTGCAATCCTTAAATTTCAAAATGGCATCAAGTAACAGAAGAGTTAATAGAAAGTGTATGAACTGTATATTGTATAACTGTATATTGTACAGTGTACTAAAAAAATGGCCCATAGGTTACATTCTTGATCTAATGGACTTTCAGCATTAACGGACATCCCCTCCCCTGATAAGTAAGTTAAATCGAGGGTTTACTGTAATTTGTAATTTTGATATGTTTGCTTTTGAAAGAGTAAGCAACCAGGCAGGTGAGGCATAGTACAGTGGAGTAGATATACTGTTTGTAGAAAATACTAAGAGATTCTCTTCTTGTGCCATTGAGGGCATCTAGTTTGTTTGCAGACTTTGTGTCAATGTTTGTGATTTGGAAAGTGAATACTGCATGTCGTGTGTGAAGCCAAATACAGTCATTTTTTCTGGGACGAGATAGTGTCATGATCGGTGATGTGAGGGTCTATGATGGTTTCATATTTGTCTGGGGTTGAGGGTGACTGTGGATTTCTGTGTGCAAGGAAACTATATTTTGAGCAAGCCAGTGCTCCAATTGCACTATGTAGTGCTGCATGTTTCTTGTTGCTGGTGGAGTGCTGTGAATACTTTTGTGGCCATTTGCACCTGATAATACATGCCCACTGCAGTGGAGGGAGGTCATGTAGGAAAAGAGTGAAGAGGGTTGGAAAAAGAACAAGTCTCTGAGGGACTACATTGTAGAACCTGAGTTACAAGAGTAATACATTTGTGTATAATCTAGCTTGATGGCAAACTATGGAGCTGGCCCATCACTTTTTGTCATTTTTGTAGAGACTGGAATAAAGTAATTTTTTGGGTAATGATGGTGTCGATTGCTTTGTTGATGTCTACATCCACTTTTTATGCAGGATGGGGTTTGGGGGTTGTGGTTTGATAAAGCCAACCAGAATGTGTTGTATGAGGCTTACATATATTGTAAAGCCATGCTGGATGGGTGAGTGTGGGATGTTTTGACTGATACAGCAGTGAAATGAATTGGGTGTCAAAGGGAGTTGAGGAGTTTGAAAGATTTCATCACGGTTATCACATTAAAAAGTTTCCAGATGTAAGGAATTTTGTTGTGTAGCCAAGAGTGGTTGACAATGTTAGTGATAACTTGGACTGATATTGGTGTAGGGGAGTAACTTACAGTTTTAAGCAAGTTATGAGTGAATTAAAGTGAAAGGTGGAAAAGAGCTGTGTCTAAGTGCATTACTTATTGCTCTCTCAGGAATGTCCAGGTGGGAAAGAAGCTGTGTCTAAGTGAATTACTTATTGCTCTCTCAGGAATGTCCAGGTGGGAAAGAAGCTGTGTCTAAGTAAATTACTTATTGCTCTCTCAAAATGTCCTGTTTTGGGGTGTGGTAGGTTTGTGGCTGATTTCTGACTGATAATTAATGACTACTTCCATTCTTTGGGAGATTGGAATTTGTTGCACAGGCAGTGTTTCATGTAAGGAATCTTGGGTGGTGTGGAAGATGTGAATTTTCCTCACTGTTTGTGAATCAAGTACAGTTGGTTCTGTTGTTCACTGTGTCAAGGTGGGAATGCCAGTTTGCTGTCTGCTTTTCAATTATTGGGCTAATGATGGTGTTTTTGAGCTTGCTGTTGGTGAATGGCTTTGTTTGACAGTAATTCCTTGCCTTATGGGATATGCACCTTGTGGGAAGAAGTTTGGATTATAGTGCTTCCTATGTCTGTTTGTGTTTTTTGTTGCCTTCATTACTGATACAGTACAGCTGAAATGGAGGATCACAGGACCTAAAGATGGAAAACTGTCTAAGACAAAGCTTTGGAATGTGAAATCTATATATTCTGTAAATGTAGGTTAACCTGCTTTTCTGTAATATAAATGTTTTTGTTGTTCACTGTATGAACTGGGTAGCTTAGGTGGAGTGCCATCAAAATGGGAGGCGGGTGAGGGAGAGTTAATGCAGTGCATAACATGTAGTCCTAGATGCAGAATCGATGTGCAAAAGGTAATGTCTGATGAGGTAGGGTTGTGGTGTTGGGCTGGAAGTCTGGTTGTTTGGTTGCAGAGAATCAGGATATTGGGAGGGTATGGTTAGTTCACAAGTAATTCACCTTAAGAGTCTTCTGTATGGGTGGTGGTTGGGTAGAGGATGATTAAATCTCTTAATAAAAAAAGTTTGGCATGTGGTAAAGTTTTGTAATAAGGATGTGTATCTTGGAGGGTAGGTGATGGAGAGGGTAATCCAGGTGCTGATTGTATTGTAGGTACTTTGCAATTCTATATCTACAAATAAAATTTTGTATGCTGTCCTTGTCTATGATTTGTTTTGTGTTAAGCGGTGTTCATAAGTCCCTCTCTTTGTCCATGTTGTCTGCCTTATCTTGAGAGTATGGTAATACAAGAGGGGAGAGGGTGAATGTGGGTGTAAATCTGGTTTCTTGTACAGGGGGCTATGTGTATAATATGCTCTATGTTGAGTCATCCTGCTTGTTTGTTTTTTATGCTGTTGATATTAGGCAGAATAATGTTTTGATCAAGATCTGGGTTCAGTGGGGTGGCTGTGTTTGCATCTGAAGTGAAAGGTTGTGTGTTTTGTACTGAAATCTGTAATTACCTATTCATACCATACAGGGAGGGAGTTTTACACTTGTGGGTTCCCCATCTCTTGAATATTCTCAACTATTATACATCTTAAATTTATGTATGATGTCTGCATTATGATGTCCTAACTCATTTTGTTCCATTCATCCACTGATCTTGTACTACAGGAGTACTTTACATTTTTTACTTAATTTTCTTTCTTCATTTCATGTTAAGTTCTCTGGTTTCTATGTCCCTACATCTCTCAAAGAACTGTTCGCTGTCCATTATGAAAAGTTTGTGATGACAGTATGGGTTATGGGGTGTCTGCTTTGTTGTGTTATGCAGTCTATTATGGAGAGGACAAGCATATGATGGATATGAATCTATTGGCGGAAACTAATACATCTGGAGTATTGTAGTTCTGAGGCGAGGGTTTAGCACTGTACAGCATAATTACTGTGTAGTCATTAGCAACTTTTGGGAGGGCCACACAGATATGTTTCTCTCCCTTAATGGCACAGCTTTGGAACTCTAAACACTCATGCCTTTTCTAGCAACTACAACCTTTCATCTTTAAAAGACAAACAATCAAAACCTTGGAAAATTCTTAAAATTTTATTTTTTTCTATTTTTTCCAAGATATGGCTTTGATGAATTCTGTCAGGAACTAAAGCCTAAGAAGGAAGTCATAAAACTCCAAAGCTCTCTTTAAAGTAAAGAAATAATCAAATGAACTGTTGGAATACAACCTTGTATTATAATCATATACTGCAGCAAATAATGAAAATACACTGAAACCAAAGTAAATGTCCCTTTGCAGTAATGTCATTTTTCATGTAAGTACACAATTTCTGACAAAATCAATAACTTACACTGAACTAGAAAGAATAGCCATTCAACACTTTTCATAACAGAGGAAATATAACACTCAATGCTAACCTTAATTGGTCCATTAAATCAGCAAAAAATATCAGTGCATCTTTAAGCTTTAAATTACATCTTAACATAACAATCTTAGTATGGAGAGGCTTTGTCCCCCAAAAGAACATCACTCTCTACATTACCTTTGGGAGCTTTATTCAAGATGTGATCAGGTGGGACACTTTCATAAAACCGTCGGTTATACAGCATCCAAATAAATGGAACCTCTTGATCCCTCCGATAGCCGAGGTCATCTTCTCTTCTGCTCTGACCTTGCTCATGTAACTTCCTCCTCTTTGCAGAAACCTCATCTATGTCATCTAAAGTCCTCTTGCCCTGTGAACATGGACACATCCTATTGATCATTTCCATCTTTTTTTGGTACATGTTCATCATTTCCTGCACTAGTGAGGTAGCACTGTGGACAGAGGAAGAAATGGCCTCATTCATTCACATCTATTCCATAGCAGTCATGTATATTGCACTGAAATCAGAGCCCCCGATTCATAATCACACCCCACAGAGCTGTCTACAGTTTTCTCCACACCTTCATATGCCCTGGTTCAGCACATCAACAACATGCAATTCCCTATATACAATATCACTCCAATTTGCTCTATCCATTGCAAGCCTCCTGCGTATTCAGGCCCCAAGCCCTCAAAGTATCTTTCATTCCATCATTCCAACTCCTCCTTGGTTTCCCCTTTTTCCTTATCCCTTCCAATTCTGACATGTGTAGCCTATTACTCATCCTTTTTTCATATGTCCAAACCATTCACTACACCCTCTTCAGCTCTCTCATACATATACTCCTCTAACTAGCAAACCTCTCTTTTCCTATCATTTCTTACTTGATCAACCCTCCTTGAACAACTTATTGTCCTCAAACATTTCAATTCCAACACATTCATGCTATCCTATACATTTTCTCTAAGGCCCACACCTTGCATCCATACACCATCAACAAGACTACTATACCATGAAACATACCCATTTTTGCCCTTAAAGACAGTGATCTCTCTCTCTATATATCTGTCAATGCACACAAGACCTTTGCCTCCTAACCCACCTAATGGCTAACTTCAGCTCCCATGATTCTAATTGCTGCCATATCCACTTACAGGTATTTACGACACTTCACTTCCTGCAAGTTTTCTCCATTCAGACTCACTCCAAATAATCTTGTCTCTTCTCCCTGCTTAACTTAATAACCTTACTTTTATTCATATTCTCTCAACTTTCATCTTTTACACACTCCCAAATTCAGACAACAGCTTCTGCAGATTCTCATGTGAATCTGCCACCAGAACTATATCATAAACAAACAAAAATGAACCCCCATCAAGAACAAACAACCCCATAAGACCGCATACCTGCTTCTCTCCAAGAAAACATGCAGTAACCTCCCTCACCACCCCATCCATAAACAGATGAAACAGCCATGGAAACATTAAACACCCCTGCTGCAGGCCCACCTTGAACCACTTAACCATATCTCTACTTACTTGCAAATGTGCCTTACTTTCTTGAAAACAACCCATCACTGCTTCTAGCAGCTTTCTAGCTACACCATATAAATGTAGCACCTTCCAGAGGGCATCTCGATCAACCCCATCATGCGCTTTCTCCAGATCCATAAATCCTTCATATACATCCCTCTGTTTCCCTAAGTATTTCTCTCATACGTTCTTTAAAGCAAACATCTGATCCACACTTCCCCTTCCACCCTTAAACCACATTATTCTTCCCCATTCTGATGCTCTGCATGCCACCAACCTTTCCATCATAACTCTTTCATACAACTTACCAGCTATGCTCAACAAATTTACACCTCTGCAATTTGAACAGCCACCTTTATACCACTTGCCTTTGTAATATGGCACTATACATGCATTTTCAGTCCACAGGCACCTCATCATTACCCAAACACACATTAAAAATCATAATTAACCAATTAACAACACAGTCACCTCCTTTCTTAAGAAATTCAGTTGTAGTACCATCCACTCCAGTTGCCTTGCCACACTTCACCTTACTAAAGGCTTTCACCACCTCTTCTCTATTCACCACACCACATGCCATGACTATCGCTCTTTGCATACCTCCCTGACCCAACTATCCTACATCTGCCCCCTATCATAAAAACACATTCAACAATCCTACATAGTCCTCAATCCATTTCCTCTTCACCTCATCTTTGCCTGAAACCACTTTCCTATTTGCTCCCTACATTGATGTTCCTGCTTCGTTCTTCTGTTTTTCTCACAAAAGTAACCTTCCAAAACATTTTCTCATTCTCCCCATGTTTGTTGATATTCACTCACTCCAACTCTCAAATGCCTTCTTTTTCAGCTGCTTCCTCTTGACCTTCTGCTGCTTTCTCTTGTACATCTCTCACTCACTTGCACTCCTTCCCTATACATCTCTCTTTTCTCTTTCACTAGCAATTTACCTTCATCTCACTACCCACTACCTTTACCTGTCCACTTCCCACCATCCACATACCATTTACTTCCTTTGCAGATGCCAGCACTGCTTTTTAAAACCTCTCAATTCCTCATCCACTCCCATAACTTTAGTTACTCTTACCTTTGCTGTTCTACACTCAATCTCCTAGTATTTCTTCACACAAGCCACTTTTCCAAGCTCACATATTTTCACCACCCTCTTTTCACCTCCCCCAAGTAATGATCAGACATCCCAACAGCTGCCCCTCTTGGCACATTCGCATTCAAGAGCCTCTCTTTCGGACACCTTTAAATCAGTACGTGATCCATCACAGCTTGTTTCCCAACTATCCCACTCCAGTCGCATGTCCTCTTTTTAAACAAAGTATTCACAATCATTGGCCCATTTTCAGCACATAACCATACAAACATATCACCATTTCCATTCACATCACTAAATACCCTATGCTTCCCAGTCAAACTCTCAACTGCCTCATTATTCACTTTCCAACTCAAATCAAATATCACTAATATCCGATCTCTCTCATGAAACCTACTAACTTACTCTCTCAGCTGTTCCAAAGACATTTGCCTCTCTTCATCACAATTCTCACAGTCAAGTGCATAAGCACTTATAATCCCCAACCTCTCATAACCCACTTTAATTTTCAACCACATCAGTCTGGAGTTCATTTCCTTAAATTCTCTCACATATTTCCACAAGTCCTTCTTCAGCAGAAGTGCATATCCCTCCTTAGCTCTCACCCTCACACTAACATTCCCAGATAATTCTGCCCCCTTACCCTTGAACTTTGTTTCAATCAGTGCTAGAACAAACTACCTAACTTTCTCTTCTCATTATGGTTGCATTTAACCACATTCAGACATCCCAACCACAGGCTTCAAGAAGGATAAGCAAATCTCGTTTGGCTCCTTCTTCTGTTCCATCTTATGGAACTGAAATACAAAAGAAGTATGTTTCCAGCCCCACTCCTGCCCCTCTACATCCAGGGAATCTATGGGAAGTATTTTTCTCCCCTCTATCCTCTCAAATTCCTGGAAATTAATTATTCCCTGATACTATGATGAACTAGTGACTGTTATACTAGTCAAGTTTATGAAATGGACTTCAAAGATAGTTTTGAAGAACAAAGGCATGATATGAGTTCCAATGCTTAGTTTGCGGATGACCATCCAGAGAGAATCACTGGAAAAATGAGGAGGAACAAGATATATTTGATTTTTGCTTTCAAACGAAAAATCCCAGAAATAAGGGTGAAATAATACCATTCAAGTATCCACAGTGTATTAAATGAGGCAACTAAGAAAGGGCAGGAATTAAGTGCTGGTAAATCTCTCCTCTTGTATAACAGATTTCTACAGAGGAGGAAGCAAAACAAGGATATCCCTCAAAGGATCAGCATGACATGGCTGAATATGCATGGCTGTAACTTAAAAGAAAAGAAAGGAAATGTAGATGATATAGTATTAAGGTTGATGAAGGAAACTTGGAAGTTGTGGATCCGAGTGAAACAAAGATGAAAGGTAAGGGGGATAGTGGCTGAGGAAATTCAGGCGGAGAAAAGTTTAGGATTAATAAGATAACAAAGAAAGGATGGCTCTCCTGATGAATGATATGTGGGACTGTGCTAAAGAGTGAAAGAAAGCAACCTCAAGACTGATGTGGGTTAGACTGAAAGCTGACCACAAGGAGAGGGTGACTATTAGAGAACATGCTTCAGGCTGAGAGAGGAGTGAAGCTGAAAGGATAGTATCTTGAATAGAGCTGAGCAAATGATTTTGCATTTCTGATGTAAGTAATTAAATCCTCGACTAGGATATGTGAATGTAAGGGTGGATGATATGGCAATTAAGGATATCATTAGGGAGGCATGGCATCCCTGGTGTAAATAAACATGGGAAAAAGTTTGATGGGTTGTGTAGTGAAAGAAGAATGGTCACAGTGAATACCTGGTATAGGGAAAGAAGCATTTATAAACATATAAGGGTGAAGGGGGTTTGGGCCAATGGCCACTAGAATTTGGATTCTATGCTAACTGATAAGGATGCAAGAAAAGTTGATAGAAATGAACCTGCTGAGAGCAGGAGTACGAGCTGGGTTAAGAAAACGACAAACTTGTGAAAGAAATTATGAAAGTTAACATGCTTGCAAGTCACCTTTGTGTAGAGGTAAAATTGGAGATTCAGTTAAAAAAGGCACTGAGTAATTGAATCTTGGGGAGTGGAAGAAGAATGGATGATATTTATGAGAGAAGAGGTTTAGTGTGCAGGTGAAGTATGTGGAAAGTGAAAGGTGGGTTGTGGTCATATGAGAAAGGGTTGTGAAAGAAAATGAAATCAATCTGCCAATGAAAGAGAAAAGAGACGTGTATGGATGTCAAATGCAAGAAAAAGGATGAAAGTGATTGGAAGAAGCACAACAGAAAGCAATAGGGCAAGAAAGTTATGACTGCTTAGAAAGAAGAATGATAAGACACGGGACAGGAAAGCATTGATGGGTTTTAGAGAATAAGAAAGAGTTCAGGAAGGAAGTGAAAAGAGTGACAAGAACACGAGGGGTGACACTGACAAGAGCAAATAGAGTGGAAACACACAAAAGTGTGAAAAAGTGGCGTGAGAACTATTTTTGTCCCCAAAATATATTTCCAATCTGTTGTCCAAGAAAAATAGTCATAACTTTATAGGAAATGAATGTCTTTCTTTATGGCCCAACTAGGTTCTCTTTACAAAACATAACTATATAACTGACCACTGTAACTACCATAAGTTTTCCCAGGGTAAAATAATTATTTTTGGACTATTAAGGGTTTGACTGGAACTAACCTGACTATTACACTAAGCTGAATATTACATGAAGTAGTGACGAGGATAAAACCACATGACATTAGTGTGGACAACTTATGGAAGTTATAAAAACTGGAAAAAGGGTGTCCACGAAGATCATCAGTCAGCGATGTAGAGTGGTTTCTACAGCTGGAATGCTACAAGCAGAAACAATGTCTCTAATTGGTAAAGTACGTAAATTTGATCCAACATTGAATCCTGGACCGAGTACAAGGAGCATCTGCAACATAACTTCTTGGCGAATGATACAAATGATGCAGTCGAGAAGAAAAATATATCTTGATAGCAATGGTAGGACCAATGACATACAAGTTTTTGAGAAATTTGTGGAAGCTTAAACATCCTGGAGAACTGAAAGTCCATAAAAGAATCCCATGAACAGGAGAGAGTGCTGCTCAGTATATGACCGCCTTGAAGGAACTAAGAGAGCACTGCAATTTCAGCTCTTTGATGACAGACCCGCAAATATCAAATGATGCACAACTAGTTGATTGTAGGTATCAACAATGAACAGATTCAAGCAAAATTAATGGCACTGGAGCCCAAGACTGTTGAGATTCTGTTGTGCAAGAAAATCTATGATTTGGCAGTGGTAATAGAGGCAACACAGAAGGATGTGTCAAACATGAAACAGTTATCATCCCTGCTTGCAGTGACACAAGGCATACCCTGTTGCAAATGAAGGGGAGTTCATCATCTAGACAGCAGTTGGGCAAGAGAAAAGAAGTGCTACAACTGCCAACAAGTAGGCCATTTCCCCCCAAAATGTCAGCAGTCTCACGACAGTACTGAAGCAAGAGAAGGAGGAATGGATGGACACTCCCTAGCAGCACTTTCAAACCTTCTCCAAGCAGCACACCCAGGAAAGCGCCTTCACCAAGAGGATGGAGAACAGTGCCAAGAAGGGAAGCAGGACCACTAAGAGGAAGAAGAGGACCACCAAGAGGAGATAAAATGTATCGTGGAAAATGCGGATGAACAGGAACAAGAATTAGAAAATAACAATGGTTTTGAGAAAGGTATAGAGGACTATTTTGAATCTAATTCAGTATTATATTATGGCAGTGGAAACAAAAGTGAGGTACAAATGGAGAGTGTTCAACCATTTATGTGTCAATATTGAAGGGCAAGTGGCAAATTTGGAGATAGACACTGGTGCAAGTTATACCATAATTAATGTATATGTTTGAGAGTCTGTGTGACAAGGTACCCACATTACAAGAAAAAACTTATGGAAGAAGTGATATTGAAGTCATACACAGAAGGATTGAGAGTTAAAGATGTTGTGAAAGCTCATGTCGCACAACATGGTCTAGTATATGAGTTGCTGGTTGTAATAGTGGAGGGTAATGGACAAAATATGCTGGGTAGGAACTGGTTATGCAAACTTCAGATCGACTGGAAGAAATCAAAGTTTAATGTACATGAACAGTTGGATAGCAATGAAAAGTTTGTGAAGGGTTCAAAAATGAAGTAGGCTGGTGCATTTGAGGAAGTTTTGGGCACATACACTGGAAGGAAGGTTATAATCTACGTAGATGCTAGTGCAGTCAAAATTTTTGAAAGCTCACCCACTGCCTTTTTCTTTGAGAGAGGCCACAGACAGAATTGGACAGGCTAAAGGCAAATGGAACACTCACACTAATGGAAAGCACAGAATGGGCCACTCCAATAGTGGTTGTGTTCAAGCCATCCTCAAGTTAGAATGTGTGAATACTTTAAAGTGATGTTAAACACGGTGGCTGAAAATGGCACTTTTTCAGTTTAAAAAGTAAATGACATTTTGACCAGTTTGGTAGGAGAGGAGTCAGTCTTAAGATTTGACTTGAGTATCAATTATCAAAAGATGTTATTGGATGAAGATTCAAAGAAGTATTGTGATACACATACGCACTGAGGGTTTCTCAGGAATAACAGATTACCATGTGGGACCAAGAGTGCACCTGGGATTTTTCAATGTACAATTGAGTAATGCCACACACTTGTACATTTTGGATGATATTTTGCTCACTGGAAGCACTGACGCAGAACAGAGAGCATACTTGATCAAGGTGGTAGAGACTGAATGAAAAAGTTTGATGCTGTATTTTGACATATGTGAGTATTTCCAAAAGTGTGAGTTATTTGGGACACAAAATTGATAAACAGGAAATTCATGCATTAAAAGTAAAGTAAAAGCAGTTGTGGATGCACCTAGACCAACAGATGTGCAAATATTGCAATCATTCTTAGGAGGTATAAATTTTTAGAGAAAATTTCTCAGGAACCTCTCTTCAGTGCCTGTGCCATGTGTATGCTGTTAAGGAAAGGGGTGGGATGGCAGTGTCAGCAACCACAAGAAGCTGCACTTAAGAAAGCAATGCAGATTTTATTATCTGGTGAGGTTTTGGTACAATATGATTCAGATAGGCCTCTTGTTTTGTCATATGATGCATCACCATACAGTGCAGGGACTGCTCTAGCACATTAAAATGAAGATAGACCAGAACAACCTATAGCTTTTGCTTCATGCACACTGCTTGATGCTGAGAAAAATTATGCATAAATTGACATGGGGTTTCTGGCAATAGTATTTGATGCAAGCCATTTTCATATCACAAGCCTATAGTTTCACTTTTACATGAAAACAGGGTAATGGCTAGTATGGTTAGTGTGAGAACAAAATGTTGGGTCTTCTCACTTGCTGCTTATGATTACCAGTCGAAATTTAGGAATGATCGTGACCATGCATATGCTGACCTATTAAGTAGGTCACCACTGGCAGAGAAACCAGCATCAGAACCACTCCCCACAGATACCATATTGTTGTCAGCGCAGCTAAACACATCAGGACATGGTTGGTCAAAAGATGCTAAGGTTCCAGAGTTTAAGTCATTCTATGTGCATAAAGATGAACTCAGTATAGACGAAGGTTGCATAATGTGGGGAACAGGGTAGTGGTTCTTCCAGCAAGACAGCAAAAAGTATTGACAAAACTACAAGAGGCTCATTCGGGTATCTCCAAGACGAAGAGGATTCCTAGATCAAGTTTGGTGGCCAAATTTAGATAGGTATATTGAAGAAATGGTAAAATTTTGTAACTTGACAAATGAATAGAACATAAACCCTGTATTGCATCCCTTCATGTGTGGCCATACCATGATAAGCCATGAGAAAGTTCATGTAGATTTCGCAGGAACGTTTATGGGACATATGTATTTAGTCCTCAATGATGCGTATTCAAAACGTTTAGAGGTAAGAATTATGAATAGTACATCAGTACTTGCAACCAATGCTGAAATAAGAGATATTTTTACCACACATGGACTACCCTTAACGTTAGTTAGTAATAATGGAAGCCAGTCTACCAGTAATAAATTCAACCAATTTATGCAGAAAAATGGAATTAACCATGTTATTTGTGTTCCTTTTCACCCTAGCTCTAATGAAATGACTGAAAGCTGTTCAAACATTCAAAAATGGGCTAAACAAAATGAGAGAAGCAGACATCAAAACAAGGTTGTCTAGGTTCTTATTCAGATACATATGTTTACCAAAGTCTGTAACTGGAAGTACCCCTACTGAGACTTAACTTAAAAAGGGGGCAAAAAGGAAATGGAAGAATTAAAGAAACATCATGATAAAGGCAGATTTAAATGAAGTGTTTGTGGATCATTGTAGTGGTAGGGGAGCTCGTTAGGTACTAGTTGTAATGGAAGTAACTGGACCCCTGTCATGTAAGACAGAACTGTGTGATAATAGAGTTCTCAGGAGACATATTGATCAACTGAGATTCAAGAGTGTAAAGGGATGTAATCATACAGGAGTAGGGTGAAGATGGTATAAGTGACACACAGCTGGCTACAAGACAAATGAGTTCCAGGCAAGTTGTGATTTGGGAACCTGATAAAACACTTGAACATCAAAGAGAAGGTAACGTCAGTTTTTAAGTTTTCCAAGCCAAATGGAGTCTAGCATATGCAGGGAGAGACCTAGAGGAAGTTCATCCAGTATGGTTCCTCCAGGAAGCCCAGTGAAAATTAAAACAGGGTTTGTTAGAGTCATAAATAAACCTGTTGGACTAGATTTGTAGAGTATTACAATTACAGAACATGTTATTTTCCTGTACTTATATATAGTTTGAAGGTTGTGCATTTTGTTTCAATTCATATTTTTCTGTATTTCTGTAATAACAGCAAGGATTAGTAAATTCCTTGATAATGAACACAGTACAAATGTTAGTGTACACATTATTTCATAGACACTATTAATTTCAAATTAAGGGGGGGGGTCAAAACTTTATCTGAAATGAATGCTTTTCTTTTTGGTTCAGCTGGGTTCTGTTTACAAAACACAATTATAACCGAGCGCAGTAGCTAACAAAGTTTTCCCAGAGTAAAGGAATTATTTTTGGACTATTAAGTGTTTGATTGGAGCTACCCTGACCTATATACTTTTCTAAATATTACAAATACCCTGATTTGAAACGTATCAGTGAGAAAACCCACTTTAAGTTATACCGACTAGTAACATTTTCCACAAATGCT
>JAUUDZ010030128.1:0-11033 GCA_032361705.1 Panulirus versicolor | reverse complement strand
TATGATGATTCAATCTTCCCTCGAACAACTAAACTGTGTAATTCTCTTCCTTCTTTTGTCTTCCTCTTCTCATAACCTCTATTCCTTTAAGTCAGGTCTACAAATACTTGTAGAGCCCTGATTAATATTTTATTTCTTTTATTTCTATCTACATTCAAGATGGCCTTGATATGGGCATCTGCTTCCATGGTTCCATTCCCTGCAATGTCTACTCCTAGATATCTAAAAGACTTCCTCCAATTTTCTCCATTCAAACTCACACCCCAATTTAACTCTCAACTTTCCCCTTTCAACGCATACTTCCAAACTCACTTCACCAACTTCTGCAGTCTCTCACTCAAATCCACCTCTAGTGCTGATTGTCAACAAACAGCAAACTGTCTCGCTTCCCAAGCCCTCTCATCCCAACCCCCACAGACTTCATACTCACCCCTTTCCTTAAGACTCTCGCATTTACCTACCTCATACACCGTATATTCTTAAGATCTTTCACAAGGAATCTCGATCAACCCTAAATTTGCTTTATCCAGATCTATAAATGTTACACACAAACACCTCTGATTCTGTATTTCTCACAAATTCTTTGCAGCAAACACCTGATCCATACATCCTTTATCATTTCTGAAACCACACTGCTCCACCCCTACCTGATGCTCTGTACATGCCTTCACCCGCTCAATCAATACCTTCTCATACAACTAACCAGGTACACTCAAGAAACTTACATCTATGTAGTTTGAGCAATCACCTTTATACAATAGCATATAAATGCATTCTGCCAATCCTCAGGCATCTCGCCATGATCAATACATGCATTAAAAATCCTTACCAACTAATCAACAAGTCATCCTCTTTTTTAATAAATTCAGCTGCAATACCATCCACTCCAGCAGCCTTGCTTCATCTTATGCAAGGTTTTCACCACCTCTTCACCAAATGAAAACTCCACGACTCTCTCACATCACATACTATCCCAACCCAAACACCCTACATCTGCCACTCTATTACCAAACACATTTCATAGTCCCTCAAAATACTCACACCATCTCCCTTCACACCATCACTTCCTGTTAAAACTTCCCCTTTCGCCCTTTTCAACTAGGTTCCTATTTACTTTGTCTCGCACATTATCTACCTCCTTCAAAACAACTTATTCTCGTTTAAGTTGACAGGTACTCGCTCACCCCAACTTTCATTTGCCCTCCTTTTCAACTCCTGCACCTTCCTCTTACCCTTCTACATGCCCCATTCATTTGCACTCCTCTGTAACCTCACGTACTGCCCAAACGCTTCTCTTTTCCCTTTCACTAACTCTACACTACTCACTACCCTTTCTAACTCTTGTATATGCCAGTGCTTCCCTGAATACCTCTCCTCCTCACCCAAACCCCTTACTTCATTTCACTCAACTTTTGACGTTCTGCACTCAATCTTTCCTGGTATTTCTTCACATCACTCTTTTCTAACCTTAATTACTCTAATCTCTCCAACATTGTTTTTCCTGAAAACCACTAATCTACACAAAGCGAGATAGCCCACCAGTTGCCCCTTGCATCACATTTACATTAAAAAAAAACTCCTTTACACATCAATTAATGTGTAAACCAATAACGACTGCTGACCATCTCTTCTATTCAAATACTCGTGTGTCCCACTTTTCAAATGAGGTATTCCCAGTTACAAGTCCTTTTTCAGCACATAAGCTGTTCACTTCCATTCATAACACTGAATACCCGTTGTCCCCAATTTATAACCTCAACTGCCACATTATTCACCCTCACATGTAAAACTTTTGTAAATCACTCATCACTGACACCCTATCTGACATCAAAACTGCTAACACACTAATTCAGCTGCTCCCAAAACACTTGCATATCATGATCTTTCTTCTCATGGCCAGGTGCATTAGCAACAATAATCACTTTCATTTTTACACTTTCACATTCTCCCACAACTGCTTTAGTAGTACTACTACTTCCTTAGTTGTTGTCCTCTCACTAAACCCCTGAAATAACTCCTACACCATTTCCAAACTATTCTTCCTCAGCTCTTTCTCATTATACCTTGACTTTACTCCTACATTTACAAATTATTGCTCCCCTTTACCCTTGAGCTTTTGTTTCATTAAGAACCATAACTTTAAGCTTTTTTGCCTCAAACCTATCGCCTCTCTCCTCTCATTTTGGTTACAGCTATACAGACAACCCAGCGTGAGCTTACGAGAAGGATGAGCACTCCCTGCTTGTCTCCTAGTTGTTCCTTCTTTTAAAAACAAATACATTACAGGAGGTTCCAGCCCTTTCCCACCCACTTTTAGTCACCTTCTACAACATACAGGGAATGAAGAAAGAGAATTCTTTCTCCCTTACCTCAGGGGTAAGATAACCATCATGAAATCAAATTAAGCACAAAGGATTCAGGGTGGAAAACGTATGTAAGAGTGATATTGAGTGAAAGAAATTTTGATGTGCATTATAAAATTCCTACACTTTAGGGTGCAGCTTATGATAAAGTTCCAAGAATTTTTGCATGAAATCCTTCTAAAACTTACCCAACCACTTAGAATAAAGGATGGCTTATACCAAATCAAAAACATATTACAAATCAATCTGCATTTCTTTAGTACTTATAAACCTGACTCTTACAGGATAAAAAGGTTGAAGACGGAAAGATGAAAGGAGAATTCCATAACCTTGATGTTGGGACAACACTCTTTCAAGGTAAACTTTTATGACTGTTAAGTGTCTCTGCTTTACTCTGATCTCATATAATAAGCAACCACTTCTACCACATTCTTCATACATTCCCGCACATGAAAAAAAATCCATAAACCTAATCACCAAAGAAAATAATATTGCATCTGCAGGACAAAGTTTATTTTACAAGTACATCTACCTAACAGTTTAATTTTGTTATACAAAGGTTTTATGAAGTATCAATAAAAACTAACACAATTTTCCTGTGGATAACTAATAGTAGCACTAAAATAAATTCAAGAAAATCTACACTCAAAGCTACCTTAATGGGATACCGACCAAACGTTCAGAAATTACATGGTAAGCATAGGATCAATACATTTTACAATACAAGATTTAGATGTCTTTAAATACAAGTTTTCACAAGTTTCTTGTTCATTTAAGAGTCTAAAAAATATTTACAAGTAGCTAATTCATTCATAGCTCAATATTCATGTATTCTTCATATGTGTGAATTACATATACTGGTGTTGCAAAATTAGCACTATTAATAATATAAGTACAGTAGGACATGCTTTCACATGAATTACAAACTTTATTAAAAAAGTTTGTAAATTACTTCGATCTTACTACAATAGCTTAAGAGGATTCAATATAAAATGAGTCACTTGTGTTACCTATGTTCCACCAGGAATTACACATACAGTCTGCACCAAAAGTTAAGGCACAAGAGGGCCATCGGGTTATTGCAGAAAGTTTCTTGTCTCTTAAGAGACCCTGGCAAGTGTAATAACTGTAATATGTAAAGTGACGCATCGACAGCGATAGTCAGGTTTGGTAATAATGTAATACGTCATAATCATTTGTTTGTGTTTTGCAAGCATAAGGCTCGTCTGTTTTGTTTGTCTTCCGGTGTTCTGTATTTTTTTTCTCCAAATGTATCTGCAGTTACTTAGCTCTTGTGCCATCCAATTATGCCTAAGAGAATTACAACAGACATCAAAACAGTGATAGCTTTACACAAAGCAGAGCATAATTTGAAATATATTGCTGAGAAAACAGACATCTGACAACTAAGTGCTTAAACGATGGTGAAGCAGTTTAAGGAAACAGCTCCTCTTCTCTAGTTTGGAGGGCCAAGATTAAAGTCTCCCAAGAACTATAAAGTTATTGCAAGACAAGTTGATACCTGTCCATCCCTGACAGACCGTTAGATAAAGCAAAACCCTAATTTGCTCGACATGTCTTGCTTAAGAGTATTCAAAACTTATTTCATAATGACTTGGGATTTCGTCATTTTTGTGCCCAATGAAAACCTCTACTGACTGCCACCAAGGATAAACAAGCAAAAGTTTGTGAGAAATACATTGTTTGGGACCAAGAAACATGGAAAAACCATGATGTGGTCTTGTGGAGTGACCAGATGACATTTACTATGACTCAAAACACCACCTCACTTGGACCCGCATCTGCCACAGTACACAAAAAGGACTGTAAAACACACTGTTCTTATGGTTTGGGGCTGTTTCAGCTACTAGGGTGCTGGAGATTTGGTCATCTAACTTGAGAGTGAACCAGGTAGTGTACTTTAATTCACTTACTGACCATTAACCTAATTCACTTGAAAGTGCAAAGACATAAATATTTATGCATGATGAGACTCCCTGCCACACTGCTAGGTCTGAAGCCAAGTGCTTAGGTGAATTATAGCAAAGACTGGCCAACAAACAGTCCCAGCCTAAAACCAACTAAAAACCTGCTCTATTGTGAAGCAATGACTATGTCATATGTACATCTTCTGTACCAAAGCTTGACGTGGCAATTAAGCAGCTATAGGGTAATTTTTCCCTAATATAAAAAAAATCTTGCCAACAGCATTCCCAATAGGCCACAGAACTGCATCAAGAAGGAGAACGTAAAAAAAAAAAAGGGGGGGGGGAAATCAAGATGGTAAGTGATAATTACATTCTTTAAGCCTCTTAACCATAGTCTTTTTTTCAGCTCGCTACAACTTTTGGTGCAGACTGTAAATAAAAAAAATAAAATCTGCCATGATATTTGTCTTTGTTCAATACATGTGGGATATAGATTTGAACTTCCCAACATTAAGTATTCCTAAATTTATTGCAACTTGCAAAGTAATAATTTTCATAACAGGCAAACTTATGCAGCTTTCTGTCCCAAAACCTACTTAGTTCATGAACTTCATAAGGGGACCTACAATGTATGCACAAAGTATTTATCACATCCTGTTCATTTTATGCAAATGTGTTTACACACACAAAGACATGTGCAAGGATGACATGACGTCCCATAAAAATTTCGGGTAAAAGCTGGATATAACAAGTTACTATTCCTAAAGATACCTTGCTTTATAATAAAACTTAAGCATTTTAAATTTTTTACATACTTATCCTCTTTGGATAATGCATTGAAAAAATAGCATTTATACTCAAGAGGTACAAATTTGGAAATTTCAAACATATTGTGGATGAACTAATGATCTTTTGCCCGGATCAACACTCAGTTTTAAGATTATTCTTTTTAAAAAGAAAAAATTGATAAAAAAAATGAAAGTATGGCATGTTCTATATATCAATCATAAAAAATAATTCTAAAATGAGCCTTTGTAATTTTTGGGAAAAATCTTCCTATGAAATGGTAAAAAGATTGACATCAACAAATCTGTGGACATTTCGTATGGATTTCATTATCAACTGCATCTTAAATCATAATTGTACAATACGCACATGTGAAGTCACATTAACATCCAAGAATGAAACTATTACCTTTCCTTTCAACTCTGTATACTTTGTTTGGTAGTAGCTACACCATCCAAAAACAATGCATAAAATACAAATACATTTAATTGGAAAAGGGTATTTGCATCAACTCCAGAAACAATAGATTGGCCTTATTAAATAAAGGGCATATTCTCACCTTCCAGTAATCTCCAGATTTGCAGCTTATCAATTTTATTCAAGCATTCAATACAATTCAATGTAATATAATGGTACCTTTTGAGCAACACACTTATGTACTTCATGAACACATGTTGCACGACAGCATGAAATATTTACCATTCGTAATTCACCTTCCTAGGCATCAAAATAGATGGCACAGTGATAATCTTGCTAAAAATTTTAACTACCCACCCTCTTAACACCTACTAATAAGTGCTGAAGAATAAAAAATCTGATCTACAGATGCATTCTGCATATCACCTTTGGCTTTCACATTACCGAGGCAAGTTATCTCGGCCTATATATCATTTCCATGTAAACAGTCTTGTTCAAGTGACAAGCACCTCTTGTGAGAATTAATTCTGCTTTACTTAGGCTGGAAACCCTAAAGTTTGGCAAAAGCACAAGAATGCCCAATACCTCGGGGAAGACTTGTGAAGCAGATGCCACTTTCATAATCATGAGTGAAAAGAGTAATGGATGCCTATGCATGTAAAATGTAAGAGGAAGAACAAATGCTAGAAAGACATACGAACATACTGAAAAATAAAACTCAAAACAGTAAAATGCTCGACTAACCAGAGGACAGCTATGTGAAAAGGATATGACTGCTTTATATTTGTAAAATAAAACAATATAGCTGAATCCATTACCTCTACTAAATAAATATGATCCATCCAGGTAGAGCCAGTAACAAAGACAAAGGCCCTCTCTCTCTCTCTCTCTCTCTCTCTGACATCCATTCCCTCCGGGAACTCCCATTAAGAGGTGACCACGGCAAAAGTCTCGACTTCCTCCTGTCCTTACATGCCTCCCCCACAAACACCATTCCATGCATTCTTCCCCCATTTTTCTCCCTACAGTACTCTTCCAATCTATTTCTAATGTCCCTCACACCAAACCCTTTAATCATACTATCATACATACTCCTTATAAACTATCCATCTTACAATTCATAAATACATTCCCTTGAATTCATACATACTTTCCTTTGTCTTTTACCCTTTCAGAGACATCTCTTTATTTCAATTAAGGCCTGGCCTTGATGTGGACTTTTGTCCATGACAGAATCCTCCAACATATAAAAGAAAGAAAAAGTACCATCATGTATCTTTAATTATACATCATAATATACCTCCTACTGGCCAGGGAGGTATTTTACCAGGACTACCCACATGGATATCAGGATGGTTAGTGAAAGCAGCACAGTGAGCCATCACATCAGTGGTTGTCAAGTTTCACTCCTCTGACCCAGGCAGCTGTCTTTTCTTTCTGCCTCACCCAAACGTGAACTGCTGGCATTCTGTCAACAAATGTACAAGCTCTCCTTGTCATACAGAACACTTGCCAACACTTGACTCGCAAAACCCAATCTTCATAACACTAGATTTCCCTACAGTGAATGCTATGCGATAAACCTGCTTTTTGGCAAAATGGTAAAAGCAATAGACAGAAATAGTATGTGGGAAATTGGGCAGGAGCATTAGGTACAAACATTATGTGGGAACAGTTGGAACAAATATTTAGCAACATCAGGCAGGAACATTAGGTAGACGAAATAAGTAAAAAAAAAGTTGATATAATCATGAGGTAGGAGCCTCTGGAAAAACTGCACTACAGCTGTCCTCTGCCAATGGCTGCTAAGGTGAGGCACTAACGACTAAGAAGTGGCATTGGAGATCACTAGTCATTGAGGCTCTTTTGCTGTGGCCATCCCCTTGAGGGAGTTCCCAGGACAGGGCATCAGAGATACAGATAGAAAGATAGATTATAATGCATAACATACAATTATATAGATGAGCAAACTGAAAAGGGAGCAAAAAAACATTAAAGGGCCAGATTTAAAGGGTCATTAAGCAGTCTCCCATGATGCCTACTTATAAACACTTGTAAAAGACACCATATATCATTTCTTTATGCATTATAATACAAAAGACATCCTGCATTTTATGACAGCACAACATCCATAAATTACATACATATATGAAAACTTGGTAAAATTAGAGATGATAAATGTATGAATCACTGTATGAGTGAAAGCAGTCCATTGATCAAGTTACTGAGCATACAAGAGCTTTCAAGTAAGTCACTGATGTAAAGAGCAACTTACACAATCATGATACAGTTTCCTGGGTGGTGGAGGGCTGGAGAACCACACAGGTTTACAATTGTTTTTTCTGAGTTGTGGGCCTTAATTATATTTCACAAAGAAACATTGTGTATTGTGACCAGTCACAAATCACAGCCAAAGGGTTTGGAATATTTCAAGAGGTTGTCACATGAATGATATGACAATCTATCTCCTATATCTATGATGCCCATTCCCTTTCAAAGTCCCTCAAGGGGGTAGCCACAGCAAAAGAATCTCCATAACTGGTAAACTCGAGCCACTTCTTAGCCTTTAGTGCCTCACCCTCAACAGATCACTGGCAGAGAGGGCAACTCTAGTACAGTTTTCAGAGCCTCCTACATAATTTTCATACTTCTACCAAATGTGTTTCCCAAATGTTCTGGCTAATTTTCCGACCAACTACTCCTACCTAATACTCACAACTAATGTTCCTACATATCAGTTCTACCTAATCCTCCTGGATAATGATCCTACCTACTGCTTCTATCTATTGCTCCAACCATTTTGCTAAAAGGCAGGGTTAATGCCAAGTGCTCACCACAGGAAAATCTGGTTATGATGAATGAGCTGCAAGTTAAGTTTTGTCAAATGTTATGTGTGAAAAAGAAATACTGTATGTACATACATAGAGAGAATGCCAGCAGTTCACATGTGGGTAAAGCAGAAAGAAAAGAGATACCTGGGTCAGAGGAATGCAACTCCACAAACAATGAATTACCGGCTCACTACACAGCTGTCACTAACCCTCCAAATACCCAGGTGAGTGGTACTAATTCATACACCTATAAAAAGAGGTAGCACCAGGGAACATTGACCCAAGCATACCACATTGTTACATTTCATTCTATTCTGTGCACACCCTTCATCCTCCTGCATGTCCAAGGCCCAGATCGCTCAAAATCTTTTTCACTCCATCCATCCATCTTCCATTTCCAATATGGTCTCCCGGTTCTATTTGTTTTGGTCATGATGGTTTGCAAAGTGAGAGACAGAGAGTGGTTTGGTGGAGAAAGAAAAGGTAATGAAAGCCTTAGGGAGGATGAAATGCAGCAATGCAGTGGGAGTCGATGGTATTGCCGCTGAATTTATTGAGAAAGGGGGAGACTGTTGATGACTGGTTGCTAAGGATTTTCAAAGAATAAATGGATCATGGTGAGGTGCCTGAGGATGGGCAGAATGCATGTATAGTGCCACTATATTAAGGCAAGAGGGATAAAGTTGAATATCTAAACCACACAGGTATAAATTTGTGGAGTATATCTGATAAGTTGAAAAGGAGGGTATTGATTAAGAAAGTAAAGGTATGTATTAAGAGCATCAAAATGGGTAGGAGCAGTGTGGTTTCAGAAGTGGCTGAGGATGTGTGAATCAGGTGTTAACTACAAAAAATGTGTGCAAGAAATACTTAGGAAAACAAATGCATTTGTATATGGCATTCATGTATCTGGAAAAAGCATATGATTGGGTTGATAGAGTTGCTTAGTGGAAGGTCTTGAGAATACATGGTGTGGGAGGAAAGCTGCAAGAAGTGGTGAGAAGCTTTTATCATTGATGTAAGGCTTGTGTACAAGTAGGAAGAGATGAGAGTGAATGGTTCAATGTGAAGGTTGGTCTCCTTGAGCGGTGTGTAATGTTACCATGGTTTGTAAATTTGTTTATGGATAGGGTGGTGAGGGAGGCAAATGTGAGAGTCTCAGAGAAAGGGGAAAGTATGCAGTTTGTGGGTGATGAGAGGGCTTGGGAAACGAGTCAGTTGTTGTTTGCTGATTATACTGTACTGGTCGCAGATTCAAATGAGAAACTACGAAAGTTGGTGACTGAGTTTGGAAGTGTGAGAAAGGAAGAAGTTGAAATTGTGAATGAATGAAATCATGGTTATTAAGTTCAGTAGGGTTGAGGGACAATAAGTTGAGATGCAGGTCTGAAAGGAGAAAAATTAGAAGTGAAGTGTTTTAGATATCTGAGAGAGGAAATGGCAGCGAATGGAAGCAGAAGAGTAATAGGGTAAAGGAGTGGACAAAAGTTCTGGAAGCACTTAAGTGTTTGGAAAAAGAGAATGTTAAGTGGGAGGAAAAGTAGTCCAAACAATATTATTATGGATGCAAGGCTGTGCAGAGGAGGGTCTGAAATGAAATGTTTGAGAATATGTGGTATAAGGTGGTTTAAATGAGTAAGTAATGAAAGGTTGAGAGGCATGATGTAAAAAAGGAGTATGGTTGTGAAAGCAGAAGAGGATGTGCTGAAATGGTTTGAAGAAAAGGAGATAATGAGTGAAGAAAGGTTGACCAAGAGCATTTATGTGTTGGAAGTGGTGTGAACAAGGAGAAAGGGGAGACCAAATTGGAGATGGGGGGAATGAAGAGAAAAAAGATTTTGAGCAATCAGGGCCTGATCATAAAGAGACATGCAAGGAGTAGAGTGAATTGGAACGATGTGGTGTACATATATATAATGAAAGGGTAAAAGAGATGTGTGATAATAAAAAGAGTGTGGTTAAGAGAGCAAAATAGGGTGTGTAAAAATGGTTTGGACATATGGAGAGAATGAGTGAGGAAAAGTTGACAAAGAGGATATATGTCAGAGAAGGAGGGAACAAAGAGAAGCAGGAGACCAAACTGGAGGTGGAAGGATGGAGTGAAAAAGATTTTGAGCAATTGGGGCCTGAACATACAGAAGGGTGAGAGGTATGCAAGGAATAGAGTGAATTGGAACAATGTGGTATGCCAGGGTTAACATGCTGTCATTGGACTGAACAAGGACATGCGAAATGTCTGGGGTAAACCATGGAAAGGTCTGTGGGGCCTGGATGTGGACAGGGAGCTGTGGGTTCAGTGCATTACACATCACGGCTAGGGACCGAGTGTGAACAAATGTGGCCTTTTTTGTCAATTTCCTGCCGCTACCTCGCTGAAGCAGGGGGTAGCAATGCTCTTTCTTGTGGGGCAGGATGGTGCCAGGAATGAAAAAAGGTAAGGAAGTGTGAATATCTACTGTTATTGTGAGACCCTGCTGTACTTCCAAGAAAGATATACTAAGCTGTGACTTTGTTTTATTCTCAGTACATATTTTTTTCCTCACTCACACATGGAATTTCAAATATCTATTTAATTTTATTTTATCTTATTATACTTTTCCGCTGTCTCTCAAGTTAGTGAGGTAGCGCAAAGGAACAGATGAAAGAATTGCCCAATCCACCCACATACACATGTATAGACATGCACGTCCACACACGCACATGTACAC
>JAUUDZ010030118.1:0-11033 GCA_032361705.1 Panulirus versicolor | reverse complement strand
ATATATGTATACGTTGAGATGTATAGGTATGTATATGTGCGTGTGTGGACATGTGTATGTGGGTGGGTTGGGCCATTCTGTCGTCTGTTTCCTTGTGCTACCTCGCTAACGCGGGAGACAGTGACAAAGTATAAAGAATATAGATAACATATATGTGTATATGTGTGTGTGTGTGTATGAGTGGATGGGCCATTCTTCATCTGTTTCCTGGCACTGCCTCACTGATGTGGGAAATGGCAATTAAGTGTAATAAGATATAATAGATTATAATATGTATGTATTTTTTTTTCATACATATTTGCCATTTCCTGCCTTAGTGAGATAGCGTTAAGAACAGAGGACTGAGCCTTAGAGGGAATCTCCTCACTTGGCCCCTTTCTTTTTTTCCTGCTCTTGGAAAATCAAAATGGGAGGGGAGGATTTCTAGCCCCTGCTCCCTCCCATTTTTTTTACTTCTCCAAGAGAGAGGAACCGCGAAGGGGGCCAAGTGAGGATATTCCCTCTAATGCTCAGTCCTCTTTTCTTAATGGTACCATGCTACCTTGCTAATGTAGGAAATGGATGATATGTATGAAAAAAGAAATGTATCCCTGGGGAATGGGGGTAAAGAATACTGCCTACGTATTCTGTGTGTTTTACAAGACAACTTAAAGGGGTGGGTGCAGGGAGCTGAAAATCCTCCCCTCCTGTTTTACTTCCAAAAGAAGGAACAGAGAAGGGAGCCAAGTATGGATATGTCGTATGTTCTTGATGCTACCTTGCTAATGCAGGAAATGGCAAATATGTGTGAAAAATATATATGTAATAACTTACTTGAACTGCATGGGCAGGAGGATGGGGAGAGTTCTACACTCATGAGGGCCCCTTCTCTTGAACTTTCTCTACTGTTACAAAACTTTTTAATCTAATGTATGCTGTCCTTATACACAGTTTCATAACTCAGTTCATTCCATTCATCCATGACTCTTATACAATAAAAGTACTTCTTTATAACCTTTAAACTAGTTTATTACTTGATTTCTTGATATGGCTTTCATCTTTTAGCATATTCCATTTATTCTCCTCTCTAGTATTTAACTATAGAACTCCTTTTTAATATGTATCCTAACTTGTATCTTTACTAGTTTTATGCCATGTTCTCCCATTTAGCTAGGGTCATTTGACATTTCTTTTGTTATCTCTATGCCCCTAGAAAGATTATGCATGTAATGGGAAGATGGATGATCATGTTAACTAGAATTTCAGTTATATTTACAAATAAGCAAAAATTTTTCATTTCTTTAGATCTTGAGGAGATGCACAGTTAGAATGTGGTTAATTGTATTATTGCTCATGTTCATGTTACTGAATGATGATAAGTATTGATATCATTATCGTGGATCTTTGTATCTCTAAACTTTTAGATATAATATAATAGGTTTTCATATAGAAGATTTTCTAATATTCTATTCTTATCCACCCATCTTATAGTAACTGTGAGAATGGTAAGATTGTTTTAGTTGATCATCTTGATCCATTGTGCACAGCTGTGTGATGATGGATGATATTCCTCTGTACTTCCCATTGCAAGTTGCACCTCTCTCCAAAAGTTATTTGTCTCTAATTTTTGCTTCTTTTACACTGATTTTCAAAATGTGTGTATTTAAAGATTCATTTTGTATTTATATACCTATGTCTGTGCTAGAATTTTATCTTAAGATTTTGCTAGGATGAAGAGCTCACCACATGGAAATATCTTGTTTAAGAAAGATTTATCAACAAATGGCATTAAGTGTCTGGCATTTTCCCATGTAACAGTTGTGATTCTGATATCCATAATAATGTATTTTCTTTGGGTTAAAGTATGTGAAGGTAATGACTGCTGCCTTGCTAAAGTGGCAAACAGCAAATATTGGTATAAAAGAATCTCTTGTCATGTAAAACATGGAGGTGAGGAGATTGTTCATTTGTCAGTACATTTTCTAATCCCATGTATTGACTGCTGCTCTACATTGCAGGTGATGTGGCTAAGCATAAATCCTTGTTGGCACGGTGCATGGACAACATTCGTGGAAACAAAGAGCGCATTGCTGTGTTAACACAAGAACGAGATGTAGCCACAGCACAACTTCAAGATAAAATCAAGCAAATTGAAACTTTAAAAGTATGTTGGGCTCCTTAACAGTTTATTTATTATAGATGTATAAAGGAATAAAGGAATTAGCATTAAGTAAGATTTTAAGATTTTTTTGTGGCTCATAAAGATGAATAATCTTTTTTAAGCTTTATGCTAAAGTTTAAAATGCTGAGTGTTATTCACCCTCTCTACCCATATCTTCTTCTGTTGTGGCGTTTGCCATTCACAGTACACTTTTACCATAATCTTTGAATCCACCATAAATATGTGCTGAGTATTTTCTTTTCTCAACTTCACTATGATCATGATTATTACTCATCTAGGAAGAACACTGTAAGGAACTGGACTCTTTACGATCCAGCATGGAATCATCAGCCATAAGTATGGCTGAAACAAAGAAACAGCTGTTTGAAGAGCTACAGGCGAAAGAGGCTGAGACTGAACGATGTAAGCTGGCAACTGCAACACTGGAGAGAAAGTTGGAGGAAGAACGTGAGCAGTGGCAGGAAGAGTTACAGATAAAACAGCAAGAACTCGAGGAAAAGGAGGCTACTATTGAGGTAAGAGCACAAGCTGTCTTAGTTTTATATAGGGTTTATCTTTGTTTATGATTCAAGCTTGCTCTTAGGACTAAGGAACATTGTTGCATGAATTTGATTTTAGATTTAATTCTAATATTTTGCCTTGCTTGTCACATACTTCTGTGTACTTCCATATGACTGTCAGTGTTTATTTGCATCTTTCTACTGATATCTTTATTGCCTTAATTTTTGATCATGTCTCACATTCAGTTCAAGGGAAGAGAGCATTATTATCTTCTCCAAATAGTTCGTAAACCATATACCTCCATATGCATATGTGTCAGATAACCAAAAATGAATGCTAAAAATCTTATGATAAATTCAGGTTCTTTGATGATCAGATAATTGAAGTATCACTTGTTTAAGACCACTTTCCTAAAAATGTTTGGTAGTAAAATGAAGAGACACATTAGTATGATCTGTCTAGTTGATAGATTGCAATCCCCCCCCCCTTCCTGATAATATGGAAAGTAATATTAAACATGGTGGTCACTTTATCTTCGGGCTATAGGGTATTCTTAGCTTTTAATGGTTGTGAGCTCATTTGGCATGAATCAACCAGTCCAGACACTCACTGTCTTCTCCATCTTGTTAACTCCATCCAAGGATGAAACCTAGTAGAGGAGGATAAGAAATGCCTTGAGAGCACAGAAAGACTTTGTTGTTAGATGAACTTAGAGAGGATTTCTAATCTATTTAGTAGATTTAAGAAGCACTTAGTAGATGAGCAGGTAGATAAAGTTAATGGATTGATAGACATATGGGTAATGGATGTATGTATAGTTTAACTGCCTTTAGAGTGATGGATACAATGATGGCTGTATAGGTAGATTGGTAAAGTTGTTTGAAATGTTTAGAGAAATCCTAGTAAAGGTTGTAGAATCAATAGTTGGATACAAGGTAGTGATATGAAAGCAAAATTAGGGAAAAAGATTGCAGAGATGGAGTGTGATAGTGAGATATGGTGGCTGGTGGTAAGCCTGTTTGCTGATGATATTGTGTTGTTTGCGTAGAGTGAAGAGGAGTTGCAAAAGGTTGTGATTGTGTTTTATGATTTGTGTAAGTGGAGGAGATTGAAGATTAATGCAAGTGAAAGTAAAGTAATGGTGTTTAAAAGGAAATGGGAAGTATAGATTTTTTGAAATTATGTAGAGGAAAGAAGATAGTATACTAAATTGTGCTTTGGATATGGGGGAAAAAGACTGGAAGAAGTGAGAGAATTTAAGTATCTAGAAGCTGTCTTGGGTAAGTATGGTGATATAGAAGGAGAGATAAGGGAGAGAGCAGTAGAAGAGTCACTGGGTCCCTTAACAGAATAATGAAGGGTAGATGTGTATGGAATTGGAGAGAGGATTAAAGGACAGCATAGTCCCCTCAGCCCTGACTTATGTAACTAAAACATGGACATGGAATGAAAGAAATGACAGGGTGTATGAGAAATGTGTTATGGCAAAGAATGCAAGTAAATGAATTGTGGAGTGGTAGATTTGGGGAAATGTAATACTTTGAGGTGGTTTGGGCATGTGGAAAGAATGCAAGACTGGGACTTTACAAGGAAAGTGTATGATAGTGCAATTAAAAGGGTTGGTGTGAGTGGAAGACTACCCTGTGACATGGGCAAATAGGGTGGAGGAATACTGGAGGGAGAGAAACAGAGGAGGAATGCATGGAGTGGCATATGTGAGGGAGGCATGTAAGGACGGGTAAGTGGAGACTCTTTTGCCTTGGCCACCCTTTGATGGGAGTTCCTGGGGGGAATGGGCGTCAGAGAAATAGATATAGATAAATAGATAAATGTTTGACATATTGAGAGAGGGGTTTGTATGTGGGTTTGGTAGATACATGGATTAAGACATTCTTGTGTCTAACGGTAGAATAACAAATTCCCAAGCACAGTGATGAGTGCATAGTTTGCTTATACTGTTGTGAAATTTAGAAGCATGTTACCCACAAACAGTAGTAAAGCTTTTTTACATTTAGAGTGTATTGGTAATAGTGGATTTTCAAATGGGTGACTGTAGGTTGTTACCAGGTAATTGTTGGTATTATAGAGGACCATAGAAATGTTTATCTCTCTCCGTGAAATGTTAGATGTAAGTAAATTCATATCTGTCATGGAATAGATGCTATTAGATGTATTAAGGTATTACCTATTTTTGATTATTCATTTGTTCTTATTATACTTTGTCGCTGTCTCCCATGTTAGTGAGGTAGCTCAAGGAAACAGACGAAAGAATGGCCCAACTCACCCACATACACATGTATGTACATAAACGCCCATGCATTCCCTGTGTGTCGTAGAAGGCGACTAACGGGGATGGAAGTGGGGGTCGAGAAACCTTCCCCTCCTTGTATTTCAACTTTTAACTTTCATTTGTTCTTATGGTAATGTATTTAGATTTTATCATTTCTTGTTATGAAAACCTTGTTTTCTTTTGTCAGGAACTTGGGACCAATGTAGCAGCTAAAGAAGATCTTGAGGAGGACCATGAATCATCTGTAGCAGCCATGAAAGAGGAGGTAGAAGCCAAAATCCATGAGCTTGAAGCTCGAACTTTCGAATTAAAGGAATCCAGAACTCAGCTTGAAACTCAGCTGGCTGAAATTGATCAGATGAAGATGCAACTTGAAGAGAAAGTTCAGCATTTAATGAAGGATAAGGATGAACTCAGAAAGAAAGTAGAGGTCATGGAAGATGACAAACAGGAGATGGAAAAGAAGTTCGTGACACTTGAGGGTATTAATCAGGAACTGGAAGTTAAGATGGCTGACCGTGAGAATGCCAGCGATGAATATGAAGAACAGGTGAAAGAATTAACAGAGAGTAAGCAAGTGCTGGAAGAGAAATTGCATGAAGCTGAGAAAAGTTGGGAGGATCTTCAAAAGCAGATGGAACAAATGCAACTGCTTCATGCTCACTCTCTTGATAGTGCTAAGGTTGCTTCCCAGGAGATTATGGCACTCAAGAAAGCAAATGAAGAACTTACTCACATCACAGATGACCTTAGAATAAGTTTAGAAAAGTCAGAAAAGGAAAACGAGGATGTTTTGAAAAACTTAAATGAAAAGGATAATACCTTAATAGAGTTGCAAGAAATTAATGGTAATTTAGATTTTAGAATAAGGACCGTAACGGAGGAAAATTCAAAAGCAAATGATAAAGTAGAAAGTATCAGTAGGGAAAATGAGTCATTATGGAAACAGCTTGATGAAACCAAAACAGAGATGGAAAAGGAAAGAAATTCACTAAATGAAGAATTTAAATGCGTGAAGTCAGAGAAAGAAAATATTTTCAAAGAATTACAAGAAATTAAGTTAGTGAAAGAAGATATCAACCAAAGACTTTTAAATCTTGAAAAGGAAAATGGCATGCTGAAATCTGAAAATGAGAAACTTGAATCAGAACTTACAAATTCCAAGGAAAATATGACTCAGGCGAATCAACAAGCTTTTGCTGAACTCACTTTAGTTAAGGAAAAGATGGATAAACTTAATAGTGATTGGGCAAAACAGATGAAAGAAAAAGATGTTATCAATGAAGGACTTAGTGAAAAAGTTTCATGTCTTGATGAGAATCTAAAGTCAAAGTCTGATGAATACAAACAAAAAACAGATGAATACAAGCAGCAAATGGAAACCATGAATTTCAAGTTACAGGAAAAAGAGAAAAGAGAAAAAGAATATGCAATTGTTGTTGAGAGTCTGGAGGAAGAAAAAAATAAACTGAATGAAAATGTCATTGATTTAACAAGAGGTATGCAAGACAAAGAGATAGAATATCAAAGTTCTCTAAAGAATTTAAAAAAGGAAAATGATGAGCTAAGAGTCCGTTTGTCAGAGTTGGAAACAGATGTCAACAACCATGAGGTGGAACTCACAGCATCTTTAGAAGAAAAGAAAAAACTGAGTGCCCTTCTTGAGAAGATTAAAGTGGAGAAAGCTAAGGTCCAGAATGAATTGCATGCCACACATGGAGAAGTAACCAAGCTAGAGCATGAAGCCTCTATAATACAGAAAGAGGGCAAGGTTAAGGAGGAACAGAAAGAAAAACTAACTGAGGAAAACAAGAAAATAAGAGAGGAAATGCAGAAAGTATCAGGAATGCTTGAAACTGAGATGGTTAAAGCAAAGGATAGCTATACGAAGTTGAAAGATAATTATGAGAAGTATAGTCAAGAAAAAGAAAACATGCTGTCTGAACAAAATAAGAAGATTGCAATTTTAGAAAATAAGAATGCTGATAATGGGAAGCAGTTATGTGAGCTGCAGTCTATAATAAAGCAGAAGGAAGGAAAGATAGAAAATTTACTTCAAGAAAAGAGGACAATCCTTGCTGAAATGGAGAAGAAAATTGATGAACTACAGACTGAACTAGAAGACAAAAAAAGTTTACTAAGAAAAACAACAACAGATTTTGAGTCAAAGTTGGAGGAATTACAAATGCAAATGCAAAATAATGAAGAGTCACTGAAAAAACAAATTGAGAAAAACTTTGAAGAAAAACATGAATTAGAGAAGAAAGTAGCTGAGCTTTCACATGCAGATGTTGAGAAGGATGAAGAGATTATGAGACAGGTGAGAGAAAGTGATTGTAAAGCAGGATAGTCAATTGTAAATGTATTTGAGAAAATGTAAGTATATTGGTCAGGTAGATTGATGACATGAGATGTTTTGAGAGGATGCTGCTTTTTTTCTGCATCTAAATCAAAATTTCTGTATTTAGTAAAGCAAACTGATGCATGTTTCCCGATGTTAATTGTTTTGGCACCATGGATCTGTGTGTGTATGTGTGGGAAATGTATGAGTTTAATCACCTATTTATACAGTATAGGAGGGAGTTTTATGCTCATAGTGTCCTATCTCTTGAATATTCTGTTATATAGATGTAAAATTTTTTGTGATTTCACTATTCACTCTTTCATCACTTAGTTTTCCACTTAACCACTACTCTGATACCCTAAAGATATATCTTTACATGTTTTCCAACAAGTTTCTTGCTTGATTTCATGTTGTGACCTCTGGTCCTTAGGTTGTTATGTCTTTGCATCTTTCAAAGAACTGTGCATTACTGACTTCAGACACTTTAAAAACAGGTTTTGATCAGGTCACCCCTTGGTCTTCTTTCAGTCATGGTGGATGAATTTATGGCCTTTCACCTCTCAGTGTAACTTAATTCTTGTGTAACTTAATTCTCATACCATCTTTGTTGCCCTCCTGTGTACCATCTCTCTTAGTTCTTCATGTTTCTTTAAATGTGGTAACCAAACTTGAGAAGCTGTCTATATATTCATCTGTACTTCTGATGCCTGTTCCCTTTGGTAACTCCGTCATGGGGTTGGTCATGGCAAAAGAGTCTCCATAACTGGTGAACTCTCGTGCCACTTCTTAGCCTTTAGTGCCTCACCCTTAAAGGGCCACTGGCAAAGAACAACTCTAATGCAGTGTTTCTAGAGGTTCTTACCTAATATTCCTACTTCTTTCTTGCATATTTCATGTTATGTTTTCTGTCTTTCAGTGAACTATTCACTGATGATATCTGAGACTGGTTTCAGTATTTCTAGCATGTAACCTATCCTTAGAGCTCAGCTCGAGCAGCCTCTTTCTACAGGTACTGTCTTCAATGCCTCCTCAGGTTTTTCTGTATTTGATTTTATTGTTTATAAGTTTGGTTAGCAGACTTGAGATGCATATTTTAAGTCATCTTTGATATGAATGGTAAATAGCTTATTAAGTCTTATACATGTACTTTAACATAATTTGGTGCTAACTGGTAGTTAGATTATCCCTTAATAAGTCCCTTTCAGACACAGCTGCATGCATTTCATTTTCAGTCTGATTGTAATCATATTGAAGCCTTCTATCTTTTTGTTCCATCTTCATTATTTTGCATTTGTTTTGGATGAACTTCAGCCAAGTATTGGACCAACTTGCTTTAGTTCCTTTTTTAAGTTAATGCCATCCATGTCATTCCTTGCTTCTTTCATGACTTTAGCATCAGCTACAAACATGTTGAAGTATGAATTCAGCCCTTCTAGTTAATCATTAACCCTTAAGAAAACATCCCTAAGATCAAGCCTTGCTATGTACCACTGGTAACTCCAACCCACTTAGAAATGGTGTCACTAATATATTATCTATTCTCTTCTAATATATTATCTATTCTCTTCCAGTAAGATAATTTTTTGATCCCATGAAGGAGTTTGCTTCTTATACTTGCCTGGAAATCAAGCTTCTTTATCATGCTATTTTGTTGGATGGTGTTGCATGCCTTCTGGAAGTCCAGAAACACAATTAATGTGTTTGGGAACGTCTTGGGAGTAAAGTCAGGGGTTAGTGAGAGGACAAGAGCAAGGGAAGGAATTGCACTACTCCTGAAACAGGAGTGGTGGGAGTATGTGATAGAGTGTAAGAAAGTAAACTCTAGATTGATATGGGTGAAACTGAAAGTGGATGGAGAGATGGGTGATTATTAGTGCATATGCACCTGGACATGAGAAGGGCAAGCAATTAGTCAATTGGGGATTAGAGGGCTTGGGAAGTGAGTTAGTTCTTGTTTGCCAATGAAACAGCACTAGTGGCAGATTCAAGTGAGAAACTGCAAAGGTTGGCGACTGAGTTTGGAAAAGTGTGTAACAGGAGAAAGTTTAGAGTAAATGTGAGTAAGAGCAAGGTAATCAGGTTCAGCAGGGTTGAGGAACATGTCAGTGGGGATGTAAGTATGAATGGAGAAAAATTGGAGGAAGAGAAGTGTTTTACATATCTGGGAGAGTACTTAGCAGAGAATGGAACCATGGAAGCAGAAAAGAGTCACAGGGAGGGGGGAGGGGGCAAAGGTTCTGGGAGCAATGAGGGATGTGCAGAAAAAGAGAACATTATTTCGGACAGCAAAAATGGGCATGTTTGAAGGAACAGTGGTTCTAACAATATGATATGGCTACAAGGTATGGGCTATAGATAGGGTTGTAGGGAGGAGGGTGGATGTATTGGAAATGAAATGTTTGAGGACAATGTGTTGTGTGAGGTGGTTTAATCAAGTGTAATGAAAGGGTAAGAGGGATGTGTGGTAATAAAAAGAGTGTGGTTGAGAGAGTATAAGAGGGTGTGTTGAAATGGTTTAGACATATGGAGAGAATGAGAGAGGAAAAGTTGAAAAAAAGGATAGGCATGTGAGAGCTTGAGGGAACAAGGAGAAGCGGGAGACCAAATTGTAGGTGAAAGGATGCAGTGAAAAAGATGTTAAGCAATCAGAGCCTGAACATACAGGAGGGTGAGAGACATGCAAGGAATAGAGTGAACTGGAACGATGTAGTATACCAGGGTCAATGTGCTGTCAATGGGCTGAACCAGGGCATGTGAAACATCTGGGGTAAATCATGGAAAGGTCTGTGGGGCTTGGATGTGGATAGGGGGCTGTGGTTTCGGTGCATACACATGACAGCCAGAGACAGTGTGAATGAATGTGGCCTTTTTGTCTGTTTGCCTGGCACTCCCTTGCTGAAGCAGGGGGGTAGTGATGCTGCTTCCTGTGGGGTTGGGTAGTGCCAGGAATGGATGAAGGCAAGCAAGTATGAATATGTACATGTGTATGTATGTATATCTTTGTGTATATGCTGATATGTATGTTGATATGTATATGTATGTATATGTGCATGAATGGATGTTTATGTATATATTCATTTTATCTTATTCTTAAATGCCATCTCCTGTGTTAGCAAGGTAGTGCAAGGAAACAGATGAGGAATGGCCTAACGCACCCACATACACATGTATATACATATATGCCCACTCACGCACTTATACATATACACACATGTACATATATATACATATATATACATATACACATATATATATACATATATATATATACATATACATATATATATATACATATACATATATATACATATACACACATATACATATACACACATGTACATATTCATACTTGCTGCCTTCATCCATTCCCATCACCAGGCACACATGAAATAGCATCCCCCTCCAGTAAAATAGTGCCAGAAACATACAAAAAAGGCCACATTCACTCACACTCAGTCTCTAGCTGTCATGTGTAATGCACCCAAAGAATAGCTCCCTGTCCACATCCAGGTCGAACAAAACTTTCCATGGTTTATCCCAGATGCTTCACATGCCCTGGTTCAATCTACTGACAGCATGTCGTCCCCAGTATACTACATCATTCCAATTCACTCTATTCCTTGCAAGCCTTTCACCCTCCTGTATGTTCAGGCCCCAATCGCTAAAAATCTTTTTCACTCCATCCTTCCACCTCCAATTTGGTCTCCTGCTTCTCCTTGTTCCCTCCACCTCTGACA
>JAUUDZ010030107.1:0-11033 GCA_032361705.1 Panulirus versicolor | reverse complement strand
CACACACACACACACACACACACACACACACACACACACACACACACAAGGAGAATGGGGAAACCAAATTGGAGATGTAAGTATGGAGTGAAAATTTTTTTGAGCATTTGGGGCCTGAACATGCAGGAAGTGAAAAGTGTGCACAGGATAGAGTGAATTTGAACAATATGGTATTCTAAGGTTGATGTGCTGTCATTGGACTGAACCAGGGCATGTGAAACATTTGGGGTAAACCATGGAAAGGTCTGTAGGGCCTGGTTGTGGATAGGGAGCTGTGGTTTTGGTGCATTTGCAAATGACAGCTAGAGAATGAATGCAGCCTCTCTTTGTCTGTACCTGATGCTACCTTGCAAATGAGGAAAACAATGATCAAGTATGTAAAAAGAAATATTTATATATGTGAATATGGGTTGGCATGAAGGGTATTTGATGCCTTAAGGAGTATTTGATGTCTATAGATGGGATAGTGAAAGAGATGGATATGATGGTCTTAGAAAGAAGTATGGGTCTGCTTTATTCAAGAGGGTGGTTGAATCAATTGCTGTTTGCAACTGATACACTCTGTTGGCACACATGTGTGAGAAACTGTAGAAGTTGGTGTCCAAATTTGGGTTAGTGTGTGATAAGAGGAAGTTTAGAGTCAGTGTGAATAAATGTAAGGCAGTGAAGGTTAGCAAGGGGATGAGAGACTGTTTTGAGTGTGCATTTGAATGAGGAAAACCTGGAGGGAGTGAATTATTTTAGATACTTGCGGGTGGACCTGGCAGAGCATGGAGCATATGGGAGCCAAACTGAATGAATCATAGGATAGGAGAGGGGTTAAAGAGGCTGGGTGACTGGGTAGTTTGTGAAAGAAGTTATACTTTGTGAGGGCAAAATGGGTGTGTTTGATTATTTAGTAGCACCAATGGTGTTATATGAGTCCAAACCTTGGGCCCTGAATGGGAAAGAGTGGAAGAGTAGGTATGTGTTGGAAATATAATGCCTGAGGACATGTTTTTTGAGTAGGGTTAGTCTTGGTTTTTGAGAAGGGTTGGTCTTGTAAGGAATGACAAGATAAGAGAGATGGATGGTATCAGCAGAATGTGATTGATATATCTGTCCAAGATTTGCTGATATGGTTTGGTCATATGAAAAGATTTAGGTAAGAGAGAGAAGCATAGCTTTCTAGGGTCTGCTGCAATGATTTGATTGTATGAAGATGGGGGGAGAAGAGAGAGAAACTTAGAGGATGTACATATCAGAAGGAGCAAGGGAGAGGGAAGACCGAGAAGATGGAAGTGTGGGTCAGAAGGGGAAGGGAAGACCGAGAATATGGAAGGATGGAGTGAAAGATGCCTTGAGTTATCAGGGCCTGAATATTCAAAAGGGTGAGAGTCTTGCACATGATAGAGCAAAGTAGAATGGTGTGGTATACAAGATTTGGTATTTTGCCAGCACAGGCTGAACTAGGGCATTTGAAGAGGTCAGGGGAAAGCACAGAATGAATTGTGGGGCTTGGCTGTTGATGAGGTTTTTGTTTTGATGCTTTATACATGACAACTAGAGAGTGAATGTGAACAAATGAGGCTATCTTTGTGTGTTCCTGGCACTACCTCACTAACATGGAAAATGGCGAAGAAGTATGAAACACATTATATATACGTGTGTTTGTGAAGTTTATAGAGTGTGTGTGTGTGTGATTGCACATTTGAGCATACAGTGAAGGAGTTTTACAGTTTTGGGTCCCCATCTCTCAATCTCTGTCATCCGTTATATAGCTTTTTGAGCTTACTTATATCTTCACATCTTAGTATACCTTCAATTAACATATTCATTCATCCACCATTCTATAAATGTAGAAATATTTCCTCTTAGATTTTCTGATTTTTCTGCTCAGCTTCATGTCAGCCTCTTCAGTTTATGAGATCCTTCCTTGATAACTGCTTTGTCATCATCAGATCCTATGGGGAAACTTAAAAGGTCTAGTCATGTGATTTTGGTCCTCTTCATGTTACTTGGCTCCCTCATATAGTTATATTGCCTGGCATGTTAACACATTTTGCAGCATATGTATGACTCTTTAAGTGTGATGATCACAGTGATGCAGCATATTCTGTTTTGAATCAACAGTATGCTGTATGTTTTGTGAACATCTCTTTGTCCATGTGCTGTTTGATGAATTTTTTATATTCGTTCATATATGATTTATTTCTATGATAATTCTCTGCGTGTGGTTCTCAGGTGACATTTGGGTACTATGTCCACCCCAAAGTTCCTCTTACAGATTTTTTCCTGTGATTGATAAAGTCCAAAATGATGTCTGGAGAGGAAAAAGTGAGTGCAAATAAGCTTTTATCTGTTAACCCTCCCCCTTATTTCCCTAAGATGATTAGGATAAAGAGCTTTGTAATTTTACTCTGTTTGAATGCCCTGCTAATAGCAATATTAGTACATTAGGATTACTAGACTTATTTTAAATGCTAAGGATTTTAGTTAACCAGCCTTAAATGAACAGGAATTTATTGAGACTGCAAGTTGACTAGACCTAAGATTATTAGAATCTTTGTGAATGATACTGAATACTAAGCCATAGGGAATAAGGATCATTATTAAGCTAATGAATTTAAGATTACTGTTACCTTGATCATTCATGAAAATGACCTCAGCTTGCTAGATACTGATAAGGGGAATTGTAATTAAGGCAGTCATGATTTTTTTTCTCTTTTTCTCTGGGTATTTCAGTCAAATAAGGTTGGGTATTATTGAGATTTGATTACTTTGCAGTGAAAGACTAGGTATCAACACTTTAAATTATCCACTTTTTCAAGTAACCACTGTAGTATAAACATGCTCTGGTTAGTATTTCTTTGTCTTCTATATCAAAGATTAGTCCATGAATATGTATGTGTTGGGTTACAGTGTTTCTGTTTGTAGCACACTAGGGTTCATCAGGTGATATTTTCTGTTGATTCCAGAATTGTGTATTGATGCTCGTTGTGAGTGTGTGTGCAGAGCTTATCACTACTGTACTAACTCTTGGAACAGGGAGTTCCCACTGTCTTAGCTTGGCATTGTTCATTGGGTTATACTCTAAAGAATTTAAAGGAAGTAGATGCATGTGTATTTTTTTCTTTTAAGATCATTTTGAGCATTTTTTATGATGAATTTGTCATTTAGTTTTCTTCTTTAGTTTTTATTTAGAATATCAGTTACTGGTATATGTTCATCACACTGACATTTCATGTAATTTTACTGTAGGCTAGACATTTTTGTAAGTGGTGAATCATTAAACTGTGTGTAATGTGAGTATGGTTATCTTTTGAGATGGCATAATCTGAACAGCAGGTTTACTGAGTAGAATTCTTTACAAACTTGTCGTCTGTTATTTGTTGTTTTCTATTGTTTAGCATTCTGATTGAATTCTAACTTGTGTATGTCAACAAATATGTCCTTTACTCCTGTATATGGTCTTTGATTTTTTGCTATTACACCTTACTGCATTCCATATTTCCATAAACATAGAGTGTTTTTATTTAGAAAATTATTATATATTTTAAGATTAAGTTTCAGAAGGTATGTGGTTGTAAGACTGCAAAGACTGATCTGGTTTTGCCCATAATGTCAGCAAGTACATGGCTATGTTGATTAGAGGAGAAATTTTAAAATGTTTTATAGAAAGTATTTTACCAAAAAGCAACTTGAAGTGTTTTTGTTCTACACACATACACATAGGTTTATGTAGCAGGTCCTAGAGTGCCAAAAGTTAGTCACAAGGACATAGTATAATGCCTAGACCCATCTTCTGTTGGATGTGGCTCTGTTCTGTAATGCTCAGCTCATTGTGAATCTCATCTTCAGTACAAAGCTAACAACCTTAATAGACACAAGCAACAGTCATGTCTCAGGTAATCCTTTAATTTTGTCAGATAAATGTATACTTGCAAATGAAATCACAAATTTTTGCACACTAGGGTCCCATTTTAAGTGATACATAAGATATCTTTCTTTTTCTTCTCCTTTCCCTTTTCTTCTTTCTTTCATTTTCACATACTCTTGCCAGTATGGCAAGGGGCATGTAGTATTCAGGTTTTAGTGCTTATGTGCATGCAAGAGTACATGTGTGGGTACTTAAATATCTTTTTTAAGATGAGTCTTGTGTTCTTCTAGGTTCACTTCTATGCCACTTTCAGTGAGTAGGTGCATTTCTGTGAGTTGTAGAGTTGTATTTCAGTCTACAGTGACTTCATTTAGGTTATGTTAAGGTCCATTGGAGTGGCATGTGTGTTCTGTAGACACGTTTTAGTTTTTCATACCAAGAAGAATACCATCTTTTGCTATTACAATCTAAAGCTTTTCCTAAAAGTTATAGACATCATTAAGTAAAGATCTATTGATGTAGATATTGTAGTGTAGTGGCTCATGCTGATGTAAAAGACCTGACAGGTAATGAGTAAACTGTTGTATGCTCACAGATATCATGCAACGATTTCCAGTAGGCTTAGGCAAATTAAATTGATCAGGTATGGTAACCATACAGATCACAGTTGAGGCATGAATCTCATGCTAGTTTAACATTACATAATTGTTGGTGTTACAGTTACAGCAGTTTCTCAGTCAAAGATGTCGAATTTTGGGAATTCCTACTAGCATGTAGAGTATACAGAAACTATCAGAATATTTGCTACCTCGTCATAGTCAGCTTATCATTGGTGTGGATGAGGGTTAAACTAAGAGAATTTATATGCTAGATTAAGAGTTAATAATCTCATGCATTGTTTGATCAATTGTTCATAATCCATACATTCCAATCGTAGCATATAAAATTGAATTTTAAGTTTTGACCAGAGATATTGTTCTTGAGAATGATATGATGATCTCAGTCATTTTAAGAGATTGTGATTTAGTTTGGTTGTTTTGCCTTGTAGTAAAACAGACATTATATTTGATCTTTAGCTCATAGTAAATGTTTATTATGGACTTCCAGTGTTTGTCATATCAGTGTAGTGAATGTATATTCTGTGATAATAAATGTACATTCAAAAAGAAGTAATTTCAATATACCTTGATATAGTGTTCCTGCAATTGCCCTTCAAGGGATATCATTAATGTTTTTATTTTGATTGAATTAAACTTCATGAAACTGATATGTTCTGGATGCTGCATTACATATGTATTGATGCATCTTGAATATGCATTCATACCTGTGATTTTTTTTTTTTTTCTAATGAGCTTGTGATGAAAAATATGAAGATTTAAGGCATGTTCAGTAAACTTGTTCAGGTCTATGCCATCTCAGAGAAAGCTGAGTAATGTATTTCTGGCTTTCCTTAGATAATCTAGTTATGCTTATTGTTGCCTAGTTAAGTTGCAAATACACCATTTCTTAAGTATTTTTATCAGCCAATATGAAATAACATACTTTCATTGCTTTTTTTATCTGTTGAGAATTTGTCAAGTTTAGATTTATAATTATTTCTGGTCTAAGTACACTGAACTTAAAATGCATGGTGTTATGCTAATCATTCAAATCATTATGATGTATTAGGGGATTATCATGGATTTGATTCAGGGTTTACTGCATTGATCTTGGTTTTGAATAAGCATATTTCTAGTATCAGAAAAATTATGTTCAGGAAGTTCTGAAATAAGAATCTTGGATTTGGATATAAAGTCATTATTGAACTAAAGAATGGCAATATCATTTTGTAATGAACACTTTTTTAAAACAAAGTCAATGAAAATTGGGAATACTGTGACAGTATACTGAATTCATACTTCATACACATATGCTTGATCAGGTAGATGGAAGTAATCAAAATGGCTTGGACATACTTGTGGCTGTTTACTAGAGCATTCCTTTATTTTTTTTTTGGCACAGTCAATTAGAAAATGATTTTACCTGGTCAGCTTTCACAATGGTAAATTCTGGAACTAGATTTTCAGACATTCTGATTATGCAAGGGAAGAATTGGCTTTATCAGACTATTTTTCAGACTAACAAACTTATTCCTTTTATAGAAACATGATAGTTGCTTAAGTGCATTGTTTAATTCTTTGTGAACATTAACTTCATTAGTTTTCATCTAGGCTTGACAGTGTGAGAGCAAGAATAACTATCAAAACATTTGTAGAGAAAATGCTAAAAGTAGGTATGTGTGAACTAACACCACATAATATCCATTTGCGTGCACTGTTTGAGAAACATATGTAAAAATGGTGCCCACAGTAAATAGAATACAGAAGGAAAAGAATGTATGGGAATAGAGTGAAGAGAGAGAACCATAGAAGTAGATTAGTTCATAGATGGCCTGAATAATAATTACTGGTCTTAATAGATGCTCTTCAGACATGTAGAATATTAGAAATACTCCATCAATAATGATGATAGAAAAAGTAGGTAAGAAGAGTAGCAAGTCTGCTTTAGGAAGTTGGACATCCCCTTCTTTTTGTTAGCCTTTGGAGTTGGGACTCTAGTTATGCAAATATTTCTCACAAAAGTTGCATATAACCTTGGGTGAAAGTAATTTGTCTGTGACCGCCTTTTACAAGATGCTGTTTTGTAGAGACAGGTAGAATATGAGAGAATAAGTGAATATAAGTGAATGGAAATTGTAGACACCATTAGATTTTATTTGATTTTGTGGAATTTGTAAAGTACTAGAAAAAGAAGACACCATTAACTTAGATTTGATTTTATGTAGTTTGTGAAGTGTTAGAAAAATCTTTTTAAAAGCTTAAGAATATTAACAGAGAATAATCTGTTTTGACTTCCTGTAAAAGATATCTAAAAACATAAAACTATACATATAGAATCATATATTTTGGCTTTATTTGAAGAATTCATTAGTTTGTTTATGTTAACACATTGTTTAATTGTTTAATATTTCCTGTGTATTTTTTTCTTTCCATTTTTATTATATAATGCATATTCAACCTGAGAGAGGGAAAAGTAAACATACTTTTTCAGGGCAAAGTTCAGAGGCACAGTTATCCTTCACTTAATAGCAGCATGTTTGCTGAAATTTCCTTATAACAAATCTTATGAATTAAGGAACCAGTTCATGTAATGGAAAGCTGAAACTCACAGTAACATAATTTTGAATTTGCATCTCAAAAATTTCCCAAAATGAAAATCTTCAAACCTTACTTAATGATTGATCAAAGAGAATAATGAAAAAATATATTAAGTATACTTGATCGCTGTTTCCTGCATCAGCAAGGTAGCACTAGGAAACAGATGAAGAAAGACCCATCCACTCATATACACACATATACACATGCACATACATATACATACATGTACATATACATATCAACATATACATACACAGACATATACACACATGTTCATATTCATACTTGCTTGCCTTCATCCATTCCCGGTGCCACCTTGCCAGGAAACAGCATCACCACCCCCTGCTTCAGTGAGGTAGCACCAGAAAAACAAACAATAAAAAGCCATATTCATTTATACTCAGTCTGGCCCCACTGACTTTTCCAGACGTTTCACATACCCTGGTTCAAGAGCCCATAAACAACAGTAAAGTATACTGTAGATGAAACTGAACTGTATTACCATTATTGCACTGCACTCCATTCCCAGTTTAGTGAGATGAATCAAGGACGCCTGCCCTTCAGGCATCACTCATACATCCTTAACCCTTGCCTAGTTTGTAGGTTGGCCAAGGTCAAAATTGTTAAGTGTAATGCACTGATACCACAGACCCCCACCCACAGCCATGTCCTGCAAACTTTTACTTTTTTCCCTTGGCCTCTTCATGTGCCCTGCATCAGCCCATTGATGGTATTTTAGCCCCTGTATACCACACTGCTCCAGTTCATTCAATCCTTGGCATGCCGTACACCGTCCTGCATATTCATGCCCTCAAAATTCATAACCTATTTTACTACATCCTTCTATCTCCAGTTCTGTCTTCCCCTTTTGCCGTGTCCCCTTTACTTCTGATGCACATATATGGCTTTATAGCGGTTGTTCTACAGTGCTACAACTTCTACAAGTTCTAGACAAATGGACAGAGATATTGGACTGGGGGTTGTATGGATGTAATATACTGCGATTTCATGAAAGTGTTTGACAGAGTTCTGCACATACGCCTGTTACACAAACTGGTAAAATACCAAATCACTGGTCAGTACAGTGTATGGATAAAATAATTTTTGCTTGAATGGAAACAGCATGTAATAGTAAATGGGGAGAAATCAGAATGGAAAGAAAGAGTGGAATACTTCAAAGATCAGTGCTGGGTTCGATTCTGTTTGTACTATACATTAATGACATGCAGAAGTCACAAGTTTATGTACAAATTCTTACCTATTTGTGGATAATACCAAAGCATTTAGAGGTATATTTCAGTAAACTGATTGTGACAACTTACTGAAAGACATACAAGCACGATATGAATGGTTAAAAAAATGGCTTCTATGCTTCCACACAGAAATGTAAAGTTATGAGAATTGGAAAATCGAAAGTAGAATGGAAAGTGTACAATCTGGAAGAAAGTTCACCACCCATGGAGTATGTAGAAACAGAGAAGGATATTGGAGTGACTATCAACACCAAAATATCATTTGAACAACACATGTCAAATAAGATCAACAAGGCGTACTAAGTTATGGGTGTACTATGTAAAACAATAAAATACATGGATGGTAAGACCTTTAAACTACTATGCAGAGCACTGGTGAGACCTCACCTTGAGTATGCCAGCCAAATATGGTGTCCACATCTAAAGAAACTCATTGAAGCTATAGAAAATCCAGAGAAGAGTGACCAAACAAGTACCAGGGCTATCAACACTTTCATACGAAGAACGACTCAAGAAATTAAACTTTCCAACACTGGCATATAGATGATCTAGAGGAGATACGATCGAGATGTACAAGATACTAACTGGAAAATATGATGAAAATGTGTCCAGTTTTATACAACCCTGGATGACTCCACCATCTGCGGGCACCAGCTTAAACTATGTAAATTAAGATCAAGATTAGATATTAGGAAATATTCGTTAACACAAAGAACAGTAGAAACATGGAACAGCCTGTCAGAGAAAGTGATGATAGCACCATCAACAAAGTCCTTTGAAGCATGACTAGATTGTTTCTTGGAAAGCCAAGCACAGACATATAACTACAAGAAAATACACACGACTGGACATGACCCAAAAAATTTAAGTTTAGATGAGGAGTTGACAGGACTCCACCAGAGGCCTACAGTCAGAAGAGAATCTGTGAGTCACTCTTTTCACTCATTCTCCTTGTATTTCCAAACCATTTCAGCATACCTTCTTCAGCTCTCTTATGCAAACTTTTCTTATTACCTCTCTTCTCTCTTACCTTATCATTTCTTGCTTGGTCAACCCTTTTCACACAACTTATTATCCTCAAATATTTTATTTCCAACATAATCACCCCCTTTTGTACACTCTTACCCATAAACATACTCACCCCCTTTTGTACACTCATCCATAGTCCATTATGACTCACTTCCATTCAAAGTTCATCTGGATTACTGTACCTTTCTGCACATTCCTTAATGCTCCCAGGACCCTCACCCTCTTTCCTACTGTTTAACTTACTTCAGCTCCCATGGTTCTATTTGCTACCATGTCCATTCTCAGGCAAGTAAAACATCACTGCCTCCAAGTTTTTTCTAGATTCATACCCCCAACTAACCTCTCTCCACCACTAAACCTGATAACATTTCTTTTATCAACATTTACTTACAACTTACTCCATTTGCACACTCTCCCAAACTCAGACACCAAGTACGTTACCAGCCAAGATATTGAAAAGCAGGTACAAACTTTGGGTAGTGCTTCTGCAAAAAATTGAAAATTTGCCTTCTTAGCATTTGTAGGAAATGTAAGTTGCGATATACAGTGAACAGAGATGTTGAACATGAAACTGAATGTGTAGACTATGGATTAGGAAAACATGACCACAAATTTGAAGAAATTTATGATGCGCACAGTGAATATTTATAGCAGTGTAATGCACACAGAAAAGAAAGACAAAAATTTCACAGTTTTGGGAAAGATGGATATGACATAATTAGTTTACATCAAGAATAAGTTAATGAATTCAAAGAAAGTAACTGTATATAAACAAGAGGAATGTGGTGATAATGAGTCAAATAAAAAAGAAAAACAGATGAAACCAAAAAAGTGTGAAAACTAAAAACAGATATGAAATCAAAGTATAATGGCAGAAAAGGAGAAGGTGACAAAAAGAGGCATTGATGACTAGGGTGAAGTGCAATGAAACATGCTGATATTATTGGAAAGGGAGGTGCAGATACTTTGACAAAATTTGTATACATATTATGCCAGAGGATGTTATGATGAAATTATTTATGATTATGCACTTCTAGAAATCTGTTGTAAATATGATAGATTTCTTATATACAAATGGAGGTACTGTAGATTCATGCACCCACAATGCCTATTACAAAAACACACTTGCTTTTACTTCAGTAATGATTGAGGATGTAAGGAAAATTAGAAGTGTACATTTAAACATTCAGTACCAATGGAATTTGATGAAAGTTCTGTAGTCAATATAAGAAGCAATGAAATTGCAAGAAGGGGAGGAAATGACAGTTCCTGTAAACAAGAAGATAGATGTACAAACAGATATGAACTGAGATGGAAAGCACTTGATGGAAACCAAAGAAGAAAATCCAAGAACAGACATCATATAGAAAACTACGTTAGCAAGGTAGTGCGAGGAAAGAGACGAAAGAATGGCCCAACCCACCCACATACACATGTATATACATAGATCCCCATACACGCACACATACATACCTATACATTTCAACATATACATACATATACATACACAGTCATACACATATATATACACATGTACATATTCATACGTGCTACCTTCATCCATTCCCCTCGTCACCTTACCACACATGAAGTGGCACCCCCTACCCCCGTGCGTGCACGAGGTATCGCTAGGAAAAGACAACAAAGGCCACATTTGTTCACACTCAGTCTCTAGCTGTCATGTGTAATGCACCA
>JAUUDZ010030096.1:0-11033 GCA_032361705.1 Panulirus versicolor | reverse complement strand
ATGTGTATATATGTATATGTTTCTGTATGTATATGTACGTATATGTTGAAATGTATAGGTATGTATATGTGCGTGTGTGGGCGTTTATGTATACACATGTGCATGTGGGTGGGTTGAGCTATTCCTTGGTCTGTTTCCTTGCACTACCTCGCAATAAATAAATATAAATAAATATAAATATTTATCTATTCATTATAATTTGTCTCCTTACCAACCAATCAACAACAGTCACCCCTTTTCTTAATAAATTCAACTGCAACACCATCCAAACCTGCTGCCTTGCTGGACTACATCTTCCACAAGGCTTTCACCATCTCTTCTCTCTTCATCACACTACTCTGCCTAACTCTGTCACTTCGCACACCATCCTGACCAAAACATCCTACATTCTATCACCAAACACATTCAACAAACCTTCAAAACACTCACTCCATCTCCTCACTTCATCACTACCTGTTAACACTTCCCCCCTTGACTGATGTTCCCACTTGTTCTCGTCTTATGCATGTTATTTACACCCTTCCAAAACATCTTTATATTTTCCCTAAAGTTTCATGATACTCTCTCACCCCAACTCTCATTTGCCCTCGTTTTTAGCCCATGCACCTCCCTCTTGACCTCCTCCCATTTTCTCTTATATATCTCCCAGTCATATGCATTCCTTCCTTGCAAGTATCATCCAAACAACTCAACTTTTTCTTTCACTAACAACTTTACTTATTCATTCCACAACTCACTAGCCTTTCTAATCTTCCCAACTCTCTCATGCCACATGCATCTCTTGCAAATGCCATTACTGTGTGTGTATTTCACCTTGTATGTCACATTGTCTCAAGTATCAATCTCTCCCTTACTTAACCACATATAATCAACATTTTTGTATCTCTGTGATTTAAGTATTTACTTTCATTCCTCTAGCTTTCAAATTAGGGCACAACACATGTATTCTGCCAGTCCTCAGGCACCTACCCCATACATACATTACAAAGCCTGACCAACCAATCAATCAATAAAAATCACCACCTTTCTTGAGATACTAAACTGCAAAATCATCCACTCCTGCTATTTTGCCATACTTCATCTTATACAAGGTTTTCACCACCACCTTTCTTTTTACTATCTGCCATGACTCTTAACTCTGAACAGCACTCTCTCCTAAACAAATTACATATGCTTCTGCATTATGTAACATGTTCAACAGTCTTTCAAAATACTTACCCCATCTCTATCTTATATTTTCTCGGTCTGCCACCACATCCTCATCTATTTCCCATGCTTTTGTTCTCTTGTTCTCCTCACACTCTTCATCTCCCTGCAAAACATTTTTCTCATACTTCCTAAAGTTTTTCAATATTCTCTCACCCAGTCTCTCATTTTCCCTCTGTTTTAGCTCCTGAAACTTCCTTCTGTTGCGGCCTCTTGTATACATCCCAATCACTCCCATTTTTTTCCTGAAGATACCATCTACACATCTTTCACTAGCAATTAAATTCCCTCATTCCATCATTCATTGCGTTTTCTTATTCGCTCATGTCCCATCCTCTGCATACCACATACTTCACCTGCTCATGTAACCACTGCTTCCCTATGCACCACTCTCCTTTTTTCATTTACTCACTTTTTATGTAATACTGCATTGCACCTTTCAAAATCTCTTTACATAAGCCTCACTTCTATGGTCACACATTTTCACATCTTTCCCCATTTGTCACTTCCTCTTTTCCTAACAGCACTACAAAGTTTCACACTTGCTACCATAATTAAATGATTAGACGCTCCAACACTGCCAGTCTCAGCATGTTCACATCCAGCTACCTCTCCTTTACATGGCTGTCAATAAGTCCAATGATCCCTAACCCCACTCACCCATGTACACTTAGGTGTGCACCTTTTTTCACACCAATTATTCCAAATAATTCGTTCTTTTTAGAATATGACTCAATCTGTCAATCAATTAATTTTCCCAATTACACTATGAACTGCCCATCTTGATGACATTCCATCAAAATCCAATAAGCACTAACATGAAGAAAAATATGCCAGCTGTTAAATATGGCAATAATTGCATAAGCAGCTCCAGGCTTAACACAGTCCCCCTGCTAAAGCTAAAACAACTCCAGAGTTATGCTTGTAAAAGCCAATCCAGTACAGTTGGTACGGGAAATTCCAATACGTGTATGAAATAATATTACAGAGTAACTAAGGTATGCTAATAATGCAGAAAAGAAAATGGGTAAATGAAAGAACAATCCTTACCTTTATTGTAATGATTCGTTCTAAGAACAATCCTTACCTTTATTGTAATGATTCGTTCTAAGTTGAAGCTGTTTATGTCATTGATGCTAGAAACGGTAATTTTTGTGCTTGTATCATCCATAATTTTCTTGATAGTTGTTCCTCCTTTTCCAATAATGCGGCCAATAAGGTTGTTGTGAGCAAGAATCTTCAGGGGGACCTCTCTAGAAAACAAAAAAATTACTTTGCAGTAACATATAAGAATTCTTCCCAGGGGCAGTCTAAGAACAAAGAGTTAAGAGAAACAAACATCAAATAGCCACACCTTGCTCAACTACACATATGAAAACCTACTAAAATGGAAGGACACATGTCCTCCATCACCTCAAATCAAAGCCACTGCATTACATGCCAGGACAGTTCTGTACTTCAGTAGTAAACATTCATGTGATGAATACAGTAGCATCAATAGTTAATCTTATCAAGACAGAACATTCATGTGATGAATACAGTAGCATCAATAGTTAATCTTATCAAGACAGAATATCCGGAACTCCAGAGTAAATGCTGAATAAAAAATGCGTTATAAAACTCACAAGCAAAGCAAAAAAGGGGTTTAACTGCTACATAATTTGAAATAGAGTATTCACAGGGATGAATGGCACACCAGTAAAAAAAATTCTCTGACAAAGAATAGCTTGCAGACTTGCATACTCAGCAGAAATGAGCCAGAAGCTTAATGACTTGAATGTGAAGCTACAAGGAAAGGAGCAAATTAAACTCCACAAAATCAAGCTACACATTGGGGAATCGCTACTGAAAAATGATGTACTAATCTAAATCTGCACCCATGGATACAACCAAATGTCAGAGTAGTTAAAGATTTTCAAGGAAGAATCAGTCATGACCTAAGGCACCTTAATGACGCTGCCATTGACTGGGTGACAGCATGACCCCACCTGACCTAATAATCCTTGGAAGAATGTGCTTGGTGGCCTATCCTTCACATATGCACCTGCAGTACTAATCCCTCACACCTATACTTGATGTTGGCAGTAGCAGATCAAAAGCTACCTCTGTAATTATAGATGACCTGATCCTTTCCATGACAAGTAGTGCTCTTGAGGACTTAACCTTGAGTCCACCAGCATGAAAATAGGTTAGAAACTTGCGACATTCAGCTTCAACATCTCTGAATTCCTTTTGTGAACAGCTACCCTTCAAGACCTTACCTCACTGTCTCTTAAATACCTGTATATCACAGTAGTATCTCAGTCAGGCAGTTGGCTCACCACTAGATGATGACAACTGTACTGCTCCAGTACCTGAAGTCTTAGCAATGACTTCCGACCAAAGCTGCCCTTTGGCGTCTCCATCAGTATATGTCCCAGCAAAATTCCTGACGCTTCATCTTCCTGGCAGGTTTCATTCTGGTGCCTCATCTCAGACACTCTCCTTTGGCAGGACTCGCATGGGACATAGCCTCTGCCCATCATGTGCAGTAACTATAACAACAAGGGACCAAGACCCATGCCTGTGGCACTCGTGTATCTCTAACACCTCTTCAGGAGCCTCCTGCAACCCAAGGACTATTCGATAGCTACCACACACTCCAGGAGCTTCCTGCTTCCCTATCTTGATTCAGCAGTCGCTGCACACTCCAGGAGCTGCAATACAGGCCACTTCTCCCAGGTGTTCCTGCTTCATCTGATGAGTACCATCACCAGCATCACAGGACCCCTGTCAAGCCTGTCTTGTATTTCTCAACCAGCCATAAGTGACCTCTCCTTTCCCCTTATGATCCTGCATCTCTAGTATCTTATTGCCACTCTGTTGTCTCACTTTGTACATCCTATCCAATAAAGCACTGCTGTTGTTCTTTAATGTGTTTCTGTGCCCCTCTCTCAGACATACCACTCCAATAAATCCTACCAAATCCCATAATCTAAGAAACATGAAACAACTATACATACCAGCATGACCCTTTCATGTCAAAGCTAATTCAGTAACTGAATATACCATATGGATATATAAACATGAACACTATCTATCTATTTATATCTCTGACACCCATTCCCTCCAGGAACTCCTCCAAGGGGGAGTTACAGCAATTTAGTCTCCATATAATCACTGCTGCTTCTTAGCCTTTAGTGTCTCATCCTTAACAGACCACTGGCAGAACTCCACTGCTGCTTCTTAGCCTTTAGCCAAAAGTTAGATGCTAATTTAGCAATGAGTATTCACAAAATGAAACAATGATTTCAAAAGGAACAGTTAGAGGTAGATAGTCACAGACCAGGGAGGAATACTAACAGAACTATCTGCCTCAGTATCTGGAGGTTTAGTGATAGCTGCACAGTTAGCCAACACTTCAGTGGTCTTCAAGCTGCACTCCTCCGACCCAGGAAGCTGTCTTTTCTTTCTGCCTCATCCACATGTGGACTGCTGGCATTCTGTCCACAAATGAACACTCTCCTTGTCACACACAACAAATGACACTTAGCTCACACAACTCATTCTTGGTAACTCAAGATTTTCCTGTGGTGAGTGTTATGTGCTAGCCTTGCCTTATGGCTGAATAGCAGGAGCAATGGACAAATGTATTAGCTTAGAACAGTAGACAGGAGAATTAAATAGAATTAGTGGGTAGGAACACTCAGGTGTGAGCATTAGGTAAAAGTAGTAGGTTGGAACATTAGGCAGAAGTAATCAGCATGAACATTAGGCAAGAGCCTCTGGATACACTGCACTAGAGTTCCCTCTGTTGGTTGCCTGTTAAGGGAGAGGCACTAAAAGGTTAAGAAGTAGCACTAGAGTTCACCAGTTATGTAGACTCTTTTGCCATGGTCACCCCCTTGAGAGAGCTTCCAATGAAAACATACATCAGAGATACAGATAGACAGATTATCAATGGTAAGCAGATTTTCAAATTTCTATGTAGAGCACCAATTCTCTATCATGAACATCACTATGGTTTATATGTATTCTCTAGTATCCAGCAACTGAATTTACACAAGTGACAATAGGGCTTATGTTTGCAGTACAGAAATTTTCCCCCGTGTGAACTGAGGTTTGAAAATGTTGCAAATTCTTGGTTTAACCCTTTTGCAGAACAATCCACTCAAGTCACCTAAACCTTTATTAGTGTTTAGTGTTCAAATCGACTTTACTCCACAGCAACCTAAAAAGCTTTCTTTCACTGTGATAATCAACCACCTCCCCTTTTCTTAAAATGCAAGACAAATGACCTTTTCATTGCCATATAGGAGCAGCTTTCAGAGACATGAATGTAAAAAAGTTAGCTAACCTGTTATACTTAGTCTCACTACCAAAAATCCAGCTGTTCTTACTTATTTCATTATGCCAAAACTATAATTCACCTATGAACACTTCATCATAACATGCACTATATATGTTTTTATATTATACTACATTACAAATAACTATAATAGATATACTGGGATTTTTCAGGGTGTTTTCAGGATGATTACTGGCCTAATTCCCAATCAAAAATAGGCCAGTGTCTTCCCAGACTCGAAACAAAATCTCAAATGGATACTGTGGCATAAAACAAATTTCAACTATTGCATGCATGATAATCAAGAGTGGACTGAAACACGTGACTGATGGTCAAAAAGATTTTAATAGCACAATAAACACAAAATAAATGTATTACTATTTACAACACACAAAACATTTGGAAATTCATAATTTTTCCCACTGTCCATCCTGAAGCCTTTTCCCTAAATACCCTGCTAGATAATGAAGACTTTTAATATAAAAAGTTCCTGTTGCTCACTTTAGATTTGTTTTGGTTTATCCCTTTAAATTTGTTCCATTCCTGTCCAGTTAAGTGACATCATTATTCAAAAGAGGAAAAGCCACAGATATGCGAATTTCTCTCTGAATGTGCAATTTTTCATTAAAACAGACATCCTAGTATTACAACATTTTATGGAGCTATGGCAAAACCTATATGATATCCTTTCATGCTTCTGGAAAACATTTGGATTGACAGTGCAGTATTATTTTTCAAAATTTTTCTTGCAATTTCAGAACCCTATTTTAAAAGTTTTTACATGCTTTTTTAAAAATACAAATTTTCATTGTTTAATAGTTTAACAAAATTCAAGTTGGAGAAGTAATAAAAAAAGCAAATTAAGATTTACTTTTTCATGGAGAATTAACAACTTTAGATCAATGTTCCTGAAATCTAATGATGCAGCAAAAGGGTTGAGCTCAAATGTGGGTTATTCTAATTACTGGTATGATTAGATTTCTATTTGAAAAATAATTGCCTATTTCATATATATCAAATGAAAATGCAATACAATTCATCAGCCATTACAAAAACTGAGCATCTATAAGTTCAGATTATCATTACTGTTCACCTTACTATGTTTGTTAAAATCTTATCTTCTGAAGCCATTGTTTTTCAAGCATCTGATATGCCTATAGTATACACAAGGTATTCAAAACATGGACAAATTGAACAGATTTCTGAATGAAAATGTAATGGTCCCATGTTACTGAATATCCAAGCATATGATAATCCCACCTCTCTTTGCTAGTGTTTTCTGTTCTGCTTGCATAAGATGCAAGAGCCCGAAATTGATAACATCTATATAAGAAAAACCTGACACTGTACCCTTCTGCTGTGTTGCTCTAACTATTCTCAGATCATGCCGTATCTTTCTTTTTCATAACAGGAATACTGCTTACAATGATAAGTGTAATAAAAGTTGTTTTGCTTACCCTTTATTTGTGTTATCTGCTTCCTCTTGCATGACCTCTAGTATTCGTTTACAAGCATTGGTGCAATTCTCGGGATTACCATAGATAGTGATGGCTTTCTCCAATGATCCAGCATTATCTTTTCTGTGAACATCTACTCTGGCACGTGTCTGTCAGGAATAATATACCTCAGTATTCTTGACTGCTGGATGAACATCAAAAATGACAAATCATAAACACACAACTTACAATAATGAAACATCAGCAAGTCACTCATATTGGGGCTATATTTAATAGTCCCTTTTTTTCCAAGCATGTATTAGCTGTCCAAAAATATATGAGTATCTGATATATTCTAATCGAGAGAGTCTTACTCACTGAAATTTTCATATGCATAATTTTATCATCCAATTCAACTGATGCTCAGACAAACTAAAGAAACTCCTTTCATCTCAAAATGGAAAAACAAAACTTGCAAGAATTTACACTCAAAATCATTAATAATCATATCAAGTTACAACTACAAAACTAAAACTCATGTTTCCATAGTTACTATTTTACAGCAAGAGCTTCAGCTAATCTTATGGGCCTCGCATCTTTAGCAGTCATATACTTCTTTTAAATACTTCTCTTTCCCATCACATTTGATACTTCCACAGGGCTATTCATCACTTTCTGCTAGTATAATGAAATACCTTTGATTACCAAGTAATATCATACCTGTTGTGTAATTGTCCTAATTGTGGATCCTTGACGACCAATGATAGCTCCAACCATCTCACTGAGAACTAGGATACGAAGAGGAAAGTCTGTGTGTCTCTGAGATGGGGATGTAGTTCCAGGGCCTCCAACACGTCCACCACCCATTGGTCCACCACCCATGGCACCCCTAGCTCCACGCCTTCGGTCCATTAAACGGTCCACACGAAGAATCCCGCCTTCTAAATTGTAACCATTGAGTCGCTGGGCTGCCTCCCTCGCTGCATCCATAGTTTCATATGTTACGTGTACTACCTGAAAGCAAATGCACATTTATCTCACATGAAAGGATCTTTTTTAGCAATCACAAAACTGAAATAGCTGATGCCCACATAATATTACGCTTACTGTAAATCAAATAATGTTATACTCACAATACTACAAAATTCATCATATCTTCATTTATCTTTGACAATCTCTACATCTGTTCTTTCCATTCTTCAATCAAAGAATGACTGTAAATACAAACCATGCTGATACAGACAAACAATAAAACTGGGATCTGAAATATAGCGACAGGATATGCAATAGAACATGCAACATACAGCATCAACTTTAAATCAGAAAACAAGTTTGGCTTCATTCTTAATAGTTCAACCCATCTTATATATTAGAACTAATCCAAAAAATGGAACTATGATAAGCAATAAAGCGCATTTTAAAATTTTACTTTTGACCCTTAAATGCAGGATATAATATGATGACTCACATCACAGGTGCTGGGAGTTATCATATGATGTCTAATGTTTACAGGCTTTGTTTAAATCCCCTATCAGTATTCTAACTTTTGTACGGCTACTAAGTGTCACTTGGGTCACTATACCGTAGGTGCTCACTTCAAACACTACAACTCCCTGGAAGCAATTCTGAAGTGTAAATATATATGTAAATAAAATGGATATGTGTGTAATTACATTCAAACGTGTAAATATATGTATATATGTGTAAACTGTAACCATAAGCAGTGATGTGTCATTTACAGAACTTGTGTCACAAGGCTCATCCCACAGTGTACCTCTTCCTTACCTTCACTGCCTCTCGTGGGAAATACATGCATCAACTTTTGTGATATATCACAGTCATATACATTATATTAGCTTGTGGCATTCATCACCCTCCGCTAAACCTTCACCCTCCATCTATTACCATACGTCCACCTAACCTAGAAGATTTAAGCACTAATTTTATCCATTTAAGTTATATTTGCCTTATTTTCTTTACAAATCCTTTACATATGCAAGCATTTTTTCATTCTGAAAGGGAAACGAAATTCAAAGACCTTATCTTCTCCAAATCTTGATTGCAAAATTGCAATTCAACTAGTGTTTAAAAGTTAATAAACATATAAAACAGTAGCTGTCTTTTAAACCTAAAGTTTAGCATTTATTGCACTGCAATTTGATAAATTTCTTATTCTATCAACCATTTCCCTATAATATACCAAGTCAGCTTATCAAACATAACTCATTACAAATCAACACATAAAAGTTTGGGTGAATTTTCTGGTATGGGTTGCTATAAATCCTACGCTAATCAATGGTACAAAACAATGGCCATCAATACAGTGCACATAATGGTCATATGCCATTTGCAAACCTCTCTTCTTACCATGTTGACTTCAAAGTGCATATGCTAATAAAGCTATACATTTTATGTATAGACCCTCCATACAAAACAAGAGACACCATGGTAACTGAGATAAAACTTGTCTAAGGTACTCATAACAGCCTTCATAGGTTAGCAATGAAAATGGTACTGCATCAGCAGGGTTTTCCACAGGGAATTGTGTGTATGGCCAGAGGAGGATTACCTCATATAACATCAAATACAGTTGTATTTCTATAATTAAAGAGCCCATTAGGATATGTTCTTTTGTATACAGCAATAATGAAGTATACACAGATGCTTTTGTTTGTAAGTGTGTGTGTGATTACTACATTTGTGTTATGTAAAAGATTTTACACTTGTGTTGCCCTTATTTCTTATTTGTGTATACATGTACCATGTTTTTCTTCATTCCTATGTATGTATACAAATGCACACCTGGGTTGGGTGTAGGCAGAAAGTAAAGCCCAGGATTTAAACCTATGGAGATCTGATCCCAGTGATGGTCAATGCTGACTCATGATCAGTAACTAACCACTAAGTGTGTGTGTGTGTGTGTGTATATGCGGAACAACCAAGATTATGCCTGGCTCAGGTTCTTGTCAACGACAGCCCATTCTTAGGTGTGCTGTTACTGGCTCATAACATTTCATTTCTTCATCCTCCCATTTGGGGTTAGTCAATAAATGGCTCAATCCTCTGTTCTTAACGCTACCTCGCAAATGTGGGTCATGGCGAATATGTATGGAAAAATATTCTATCTCTAAGGACAGAGAAGGAATTACATCCACATACCTGGGAGCACTAAAGAAAGTGTGGAGAGGGAGGTCATTGTCTGGGAAGGCAAATGTGCATGTATGAAGATATACAAGTCCCAATAAAGTTGTATGGATGCAAGCCATGGGATATAGATGAGGATGTGTGAATGAGAGTGTTATGTTAGAATATGTTTGAGGACAATATGTGCTGAGGTGGTTTGATTGAGTAAGAAATAAAAGGGTAAGACAGAGGAGTGGTGTAATAAAAAGAGTGTGGTTGAGAGAGAGATATAGAGGGAATGCTGAAATGATTTGGATATTAGGTGAGAATAAATGAGGATATTTGTGTGTCAGAAGGATGGAGTGAAAATGATTTTCAGTGATCAGGGCCTGAACAAGCAAGTGGATGAAAGGCGTGCACAGGATAGATTGAAATGAAATGATGTGGTACACAGGGGTCGATGTTCTGTCAATAAAATGAAACAGTTCATGTGAAATGGGTGGGGTAAACTATAGAAAGGTCTGTGAGGATTGGCTGTGCGTATGGAGCTGTGGTTTCATTATATAACACGTGCCAGATAGATAGGGATGAAATAAGGCCTTTCTTTATCTGTTCCTGGCACTACCCTGTTAACATGGAAAACGGTAAACAAGAATGAAAGAAAGAACAACGATATATATAGGTGCATATACATATAAATATAACTATACTTTTATGCCTGACTGCTTCTCTGGCCTTGGTGACACAGCATCAGGAACAATCAAACAATGGCCTCATTTTCAAACAACCACTTTCTATCTGTAGTACACACACAGCAATGTACTGAAACCAGAGCTTACTATGTACAGCCATGACTTCATATGCCATGTTTCACCTTCGTGACATCGGGTCACCTTCCTGTATACCACACTGATTCAGTTCATTTTATGAAATGTGCGGCT
>JAUUDZ010030085.1:0-11033 GCA_032361705.1 Panulirus versicolor | reverse complement strand
CACACACAATTCAGACATCCTAACCTGAGCCTTTGAGGAGGATCAGCACTCCTTGCGTGGCTCCTTCTCTTGTTACTCGTTCTCAAAACTGAAAATATAAAGAGGGGGGGGGGGGGTTCCAGCCCCCTGCTCCCGCCCACTTTAGTCATCTTTTATATGGAGTAACTATGGAAACATTCAACAGAAAGCTAAGTTATCTGCTAAAGACAATACCAGATGAGTCTTGAATACACAAGAAGATCAAGAAAAAATAATACATCAAGCAAGATGAGATGAAATATTGGGTGTTAATTAGGAGAAACAGAATATTTCAAAAAGAGCCTTATGATAACCTTAAATCATTATAATTACAACAGTTTTCAATATCAAGAAAGAAACAAATCTAACATTATCCTCCCCACAATTGCCAGTCAAACACCCTTACACTGAATCTGTTAGAAAGTTGTAACATTCGTTAATACCTTCATGATACTTACCACCAACACTATGCCTGTGCATTATATAAGAGTATAATAAACCACAAGCTCAAATCAATGAAAGAGAAGCCCTTCCCACATCTATCTTAGTTATCAGGAACTGTCAGTTGCATCATTCATGCCCCTTGCAGGCAAACACCTAGCACAAGACCATGCCAACTAAAAGATGATACTATAACTTTCTATGAATTTTGTTATTAATAAATGCTTATCTATCATCTCACAGGGAACAACAATTACTTCATTTTTTCCATTTTTTCCACTCTCAATAACAGAATTTCAGCAATATACTTGTAATTCCAAGGTTAAAGCTTAAGATATACAGACTTTTATACAACTGGTCTGTGAAGAGAACTTGAGAATTTCCTGTCATTGTGTTTTGCATGTATAAAATGCAATGTGTATTGTATTTCATATTTGGACATTGTAATCTGGCTAGCACTGTGATCACTGCACCCTATCGAGCCCATCTCAGATACCTAAGAATTATAAAGAATAATGAGTGGTGCATCACTAAATGATAAGATGCTTTCTGAAAAGTTAAAAACAATTCACATAATGGTCCCAGCATTTATCAAAATTTTTTGCAAGTATTCATTCATACTTACAAACTATAAAAGTTTATCATTCTAATTGGATCTGAATTCATTTGTGTGCATATGAATCCATTCTACATCCACTTAAGGTGGAAAATACAATTAGGTAATAAAAATTTTAAAATTAATCCTTTTATGCACACTAGGCTTTGTTCACCATGATACAATATCACTTTGTTCACCATGATACAATATCACTATTTTGTCCACCATGATACAATATTCCTGTCAGTTCACCACAATACAATATCACTACAACTAGGCTTTGTTTACCATGATACATTATCATTATCACATGAAAATCAAACTGCACCAACAAATCAATTCAGGCAGAATGATAAAAGAGACCAACATATCACAACATTTAAATATAATACTGCTGTTCATGATACAAAAATAGAACTAAGATGAGATGAAGAAAAATACCAAACATGATATGATGAAAAATCTTAAGGTCCTTTACCTCTATCTTCCATACGTCTCAATAATTGGTGTTCACCCCAACGTAATGTTGCTTGTAACACATCCAGCTCTGCTGCTTGCAGGAAATCTGATGTCAGCGCTTCTAATAATGTTGACTTTTCCAACTCTAAAAGCACTCCTGACTGAGCAACCTGATGATGGAATTAAGAATTACTCACTTTTTAGTCTAATATAAGAGGTATTTTCTGATTTGAGGATAGTGAATTTACATAAATCATCTTAGGGTCACTCTACCCAAAGCAAGTGCTACATGACATGTATCATATCTACATAAAAATACACCTTGTGGTATGTCCACACTAAGCCAATTTGTTTCTAAAATCTGACTTTCATGTGCTTACAGTCTGAAGTTATGGCAAAGATGTGTGTGGTAAGGGTATATGTATCAGAGGTAAAGGGAACAAGTAGGGTAAAACCAAGGAAGGAGGTGGAAGAATGGAGTGAAGGAGACTTTGAATGTTTCACATGTGGTCATATAGAAGGACGTGTGGCATGCATGGAGAAAATAAACTGACATGATACATACAAGGGGCAAAGTGTTGTAAATAGCTGAATCAGGAAATATGAAGCACTCAGGGAAAACCACAAGTAGGTCTGTAGGGCCTCACTGTGGTACTGGTTTTGGTACATTATATATGGATGCTAGAGAATGATGTGCAAAAATGAGGTACTTTCTTTCTAAGTTCATGGCACTAACTTGCTAATGTGGGAAATGGCAAATAAGTATGGAAAAAAAATAACCACAACACTGACCGATGCATTTGGTTAGAGAAGCATATGACAACCACTATTAACATGCCTTATTACCTACATGTTCACATCCATACTGTTGCTTTTCCTTAAATGCTTGTCCACACTGCTAAAACCAACAACTGTAAGCATTTTTCAGGACTATAAGGGCACTGAGCTTCACCAGTTATGGTGACATGGCCACCCCTTTGAGGGAGTTCCCACAGTGAACTGGTGTAAGAGATATAGATAGATAGATAGATAGCTATAGTATGTGACTCTTGGACAGTGAAAAGCTATCAAAAAATAAATAAATTGATCATAGTGCAGGAAACAAACATAAGGAGTCTCAACACACTTTTCCTTGAATACTGACCCACATTACCTGCAGGCCTTTTTGCAGACATACCAAGCCCAGTGCACCCAGAGAAATGTGAAAAAATTATTCAAAAACTGTCCAGTAAACAAGAGGGGACTTATAATTACTGTACCAAGATGCTCACCAGCTGAATGCTGATCAACACATACTCTTCCCAATAGACAAGTGCACAGTTCAGGACACTTAAGAAACTCATGCATGTTGCATATTCTCAGGTGGGAGTTCTGAATTGCTTCATGAATCATAATAATATTCTGATATGAATAAAATGCATTGAAACAAAACAGTATTAACCTTGGTATATCTGTGCAGGTTGTCTCTAAAAATGAAACAGAACCCAAAAAATTGGATTCACCAGATTCACAAGAAAATCAGAATAGTTTTTGGTCTTCCTGGTCATTTGCACAGTACTGCCAACTGCAGTTTTGATTGTACAAGCTTAAAATAATGGATACCATGTGGCATCTAATTCAGAGTCTCTAGTATTTTTTCATATGTCAGGCATCTGTTGGGTGATTGTTCCCTGTGCTGTGATTACCTATTTGTACTGCACATGGAGGCAGTTTCACTTTTATGGAGCCCTATCTCTTGAATATTCATGGCTATCGCACAACTTCTTCAATCTATTTATGCTGTCTGCATTAACTATTTCCTTCAGTCATCTTATTCCATTCACTCACTACTCATAGTATAATATGACTTTTTTACATCTTTTAATGAGTTTCCTGCTTTATTTCAAGCTAAGTCTTCGGGCTGCTCTATCCCTTCATCTTTCAAAGAACTGTTCACTTGTCATCAATCTGTTTTTAAAAATTCAAAGATTGTGAAATGTCCTTCCAAACTCCTCTCTCTTCCATGAAGGGCTAATTTAAAGCCTCCAGCCTTTCCCTTTAACTCAGCACTAAACTCTTCTACCAACTTTGCTGCCCTACTTTGGACCTTCTCTGTTGGCCCTATGTGCTTCTTTAAATGTGGTGACTAAACTTGATAGGCATATTCTAGATTTGGCCTCATGTAGGATATGAACAGTTTGCTAAATATTCCCTAAATCATATATTTAAATGTTATCCTAATATTTGCCAGCAGATAGTTGTTTTCTTAACTATTCTCTCAATGTGGGACTCTAGCAGCAGGTCAGGGTCAATGTCAACTCCCAACTCCTTGTCGCACACAAAATCCTGAAGTCTACTTGCAGCTAAATAATAATCATACTATCCCATCCTTCTTACTTTACATTTGCTCAGGTTGAATTTCATCAACCATGTATCAGACTAACTTCGGAGTCTATTAGTTCCCCTTGTAAGTTGAAGCAATCCTACTCACTTTCCACTTCCCTTATGACCTATGCATCACCTGCAAAGATATATAAGTAGAAGTCCATACCTTCCAGCAAGTCATTTACATAGATTAGGAAGAGGAATTGTCCCAGAGCATAACCCTGTGACACTTTGCTTTCACACTAACCCATCTGGAGAATGTTCCTCTAACATGATTCCTTTGTTCCTTTCCAGTGAAATACTCTTTCATACATCAAAGGAGTTTCCTAGTAATCCAACCTTAATTCAGCCTCCCATGCAATACAAAATCAAATGCTTTCTGGCAATTCAGATACAAACAATTCCCCCAGCCTTTCCTTCTGCCTAAGAAAGAAGGAACTCTCTTGCAGATATCTACAAGTTCTGTTATGAATTAACCTCTTTTCTAAACCCATACTATCTCTCACTTGGGTAATTTCTCCTCTGTAGAAGTCATCCATTTGCTTTCTAATCATCCCTTTCAGAACCTTACAGATCACACTCATCAGCAAGGATGGTTTGTAGTTCAGGGCCAGTTCCCAGTTTCCTTTCTTATAGATAGGTATTACTTTTGCCCTTTTTCATTCCCATGGCACTTTGCCTCTCTCCAGCAACACTTTGAACAGTATTTCAAGAGGTTTAACAAGCTTATTAGTAATTGTGGTGGTGGTGGTGGCGTAATGATACTGGTAGTAGCAGCAGTAATCTAATGTGCTGATACTGATGAGGGTGTAATGGTGTTGGTGATTTAACGGTGGAATAATGGCAGATGTGGTGGTAGCTGGAATGGTGATGGTGGTCATGGTTATCTAATGGAAGTTGATGGTGAAAGTGGTGGTGGTGGTGAGAGGAACTGGCACTGGTGATAAGGGACAGCAACCTCCCTCCAACTAATGAATCATAATAAAATGCTCAAATCAATATTTCATTCCAGTGCAAACATGTTACAAAAGAAATACACCTAAACCTCAAGGAATCATAGACCCAGTTTTCTTTAAAGTTTGTATCTATCTATCTATGTATCTGAGGCCAATACCCTCTGGAAACTTCCATCAAAGAGGTGGCCAATGCAAAAGTGTCTCCACTTCCCCGTGTTTATATGCCTCCCTTGCATAGACCATTCCAAGCATTCTACCACCATTTCTCTCCCTCTAGTATTCTTCCACTCCATTTCTCCATGTCACAGGGGGTCTTCCTCTCACATCAACCTTAATCTTTAATCATACTATTATACACTCTCTTTGCAAACCACTGTCTCGCATTCTTTCCACATGCCCAAACCACCTAAAGCTATTATATTTCACCCATTCTACAATTCACTGTCCATTGCATTCCCTGCCATGCCACATCTCGCATGCTCCCCCTCATCTCTTTCTTCATTCCATCTAGTCATACCATATGCTCATCCCAAATAACTGATTTCCAAAGCCTGGATTCTGGACTTCTGTCTCATTACATGTCCATGTTTTGTCTGCACAGGTCAGGGTTGGGAGGACTATGCTGTCCCTTAATCCTTTCTTTACGTACATATTTACACCATCCCCAACCTTTCATAATTCTATTAAGGAACCAAATGACTCTACTACCCGTATTGCTCTCTCCCTTATCTCTCCTTCCATATGACCAAACTTACACAAGGTGGCTCCTAAATACTTAAATTCTCCCACCTTCTCCAGTTTCTCTCCACCCCCCATATCTATAACACAGTTTAGTTTACTTTCTTCTTTCATTCTATAAAGTTCTGCAAAATCTACGCTTCCACTCTTCTTCCTTTCAAACACCATTACCTTACTTTTACTTGCATCTACTTTCAATTACCTATGCTTACATACATCATAAAACACACTTACAACCAAATACAACTTCTCTTCACTCTCAGCAAACAAAAGAGTATCGTCCACATACAGGCTTGCAACTAGCCACCGTAACTCACTGCCACACTCCATCTCTACATCCTTTTTCCCTAGTTTTGCTTTCACCTCTCTTATCGCTCCATCCATAAGTTAAAAAGCCATGGTGACATCACACAGCCCCTGCCTCCCACCCATATGTATACAGAAACTTTAGCTCAACTCTTAATCCACTATTACGCATACATGTGCACCTACACAGAAGGCTTGTCCCCCTTCCTCATTTATCCTTAACACAGCCTAAAAAGCATTCCACTCAACTCTGTAATATGCTTTCTCCATATCCATAAAAGCTGCATACAGCTTATCTTTTGCTAGATACTTTTTCACAGTCATTTTCACTACAAAATTCTGATCCAAACATTGCTATCTTCCCTAAAACCCCCTTGCTCCTCACTTATTCTGACCTCAGTTACTCTATCAAGCAACACTCGTGCATGCACTTTTTCTGGCACACTTAACAGACTTATTCCCCTATAATTGCCACATACATCCTTAGCACCTTTTCCTTTGTACAAAGAATGGTAATAGCTTTCACCCAATCTTCAGGCACATTTTGTTTCCATACTAAATTACATATCAAAGCATCTACTTTAGCACACTTTCTCCTCCATACTTCAACATTTCAGCCATAATCCCATCTACTCCAGGTGTCTTTCCAACCTTCAGTCTCACTATTGCCCTTATCTCCATTTTTACTATAGGTCCCTGCTCTTGTATCCTTTTCCTTCCATCCTCCATACTCATACATGTAACAACTGCTGCATCACCTTTTCCCACATTAATCAGATCTCCAAAATACTATTTCCATCTTCCTTTCACTTCCTTCTTTTGATTCAGCTACTTCCCTTCCTTACTTCTAACATTAACATTTACAACCTTATATCCACCTCTTTCCTTTTTCAGCTCCTTCCAGTACAATTTCTCATTTTTCCTAAACTTTTCACTCAACTTTCTTCAAAAATCTTCATATACTCTTTCTTTTCTTTCCTCTCTTGGCTTCTTAACATTTCGCTTACACATCTTCCATTCTTCCCTCCTTTGCTGAACTTCCACAGGCACATTCCTTTTGAGCAATCTACCATATTCCATTTTCTTCTCTTCCACAGCATTTGTAACCTCATCTGCCCACCATGCATTTCCCTTACTTTACTTATACCTTACGACCTTGTATCCATTTACTAATTCTACACCATTTAACAATCTTTCTTTAAACATTTTAAACACCTAATTCACGGATGGCTGCATCCCTAAAATTTACTGCACTTACATCTAAACTTTTGGCCACCCTTCTTTCATACTACTCCTTGCATTCTTTCTGATTCATCTACATAAATATCTACATTATTAGAAAGGATCACAATTTTGTGCGTGGTCAAGTATATTCCTTCAAGTCCACAGGGAAGATAAAACCCGATAAGTTCCAAAGTGCAATTTCAAGAAATAATCACATCATCAGGGAGATACATGAAACAAATATAAGTCTTTTAGTTCTCCCTTTCAATAATAATTTTACTTTACTTCCCATGTCATTTAAATCCTTTACTGTAAATGTTGCCCTCAGCAACAATAATACTATAAAGAATATCTTTAAAGAATATCTTAATCAGGAACTCACCAAGAAATTGAATTGCTGATGACCACACAGCATTAATATGATGCAGCAGCTTGCCAAGTACTGCATGGACTTGCTGGTGGTGTGAATATACAAGCAGCCAGCTCTCAAGAGCAAAAACAAAAGTAATACCTAGAGAAGAGGGAAAGTGAACCAATATTGTGACATGGGGGCAAGAGGGTCAAGTTTGAAAGTTAGTCTGGGACAGTTTATACATTGACCAATTTCGACTCAACTCTGTCAAGTAATGATGCAGAGCTAGAAATGCCCCAGTTGTGAGAGCAGTACTCCATACAAGGACAAAATCAATCCTTTATATGAACACAGCAACTGTTAAGAAGAAAAGAAGTTTCAACATCTAAACAGGATACCCAGTTTCTTAAGAGGCAAACTTAGCTATTCTTGTAATGTCGGGTTTCCAAGAAAGAGTGGATGTTACAGTAATACCAAGTACGTTCACCAAGTCAAGATGTGGAATTACAGAACAATTAAAGGAGAGACGAAAGCTATGAGTTGCTTTCAATTGACAGATGGGTAGAAACTGAGTCCTGTCCAAGTCAGAGTTTAATGAGGAAGCTGTGTCAAGACGAGATGCAGATCAAGTGAGAGAAGAAGCTGCAGAAATGAAGAATGTGAATGAATGCGGTGTTGACTCGTCAGCGTATGAATGCATTAGATTATCTGTCGAGGAATGGAGAGGAAACCAATGAAAAAAAATTTTGTAGGGGACAGGATAGAACCTTGTAGGACACTGTTGTTCTAAAGAGTAAAGACCAAAGTAGTACCTAAAGCAGATACAGAAGTAAACCAACATTGTTGGCAAAGGGGAAGTGCATCAAGTTTTGAAGTTCTCAGAGAACCAATAAATCAGACCAATGTTTTCAATAAGGTGGACTAAGGGCACAAACCCTTCCTATGCAGAGAACCTTTCTAATAAACAACTTCAGAAGGACTCTTTGTGTGCCCTAGGTTATGGTTTACGTTTTGTTTGCTAAAACAAAGAAGTTAACTGTGTTGACATCGCAAGATCATTTTGAAAAGTACAGATAATTATCTAACAATGAGGTGAACATTTGTAAAGGTGTAGTGTATTCCAGTTTGTAAAAAACAGCTGTCCAAATTGTCCCAAGAGATTCATCAGTGCTACTAACATTTAAAAGAAAGATAGTGAACTACATATAACTAAAGCAGATAAGACTAACACAGTTGTGATTATAGACAAAGATGAATATTTCTCAAAAATTAATTATCTTTTATGTGATGATACTCAGCAGAAATCCCCTAGACACAGTTAATTACCACTTAAACATTTAAAAACAAATAAAGTTGTTATTGAAAGGTAATGATCCTCTCATCAAAAGATATTAATCACTGTCTGGTTCATTACCATATATGTATGGATTCATCAAAACACACAAGCCAAACTATCCAGCAAGACCCATCTAAAGTGTGTGTTGTGAGCTCAATCACTTATAAATTATCAAAATGGGTAGTTTCTTTATGAAGTCCACTAGATGGTAATATATCAAATTCTAATATCAAGAACAATGTAGAATTTGTTAACAGGCTTAATAATATCCACTTTGACTTTGATTTCAAACTGGTAAGTTTTGGCGAGTCATCCTTGTTGACAAAAGATCCAGTTAATGATGTCTTAGAATATCTGGCTGGTGCCTTGGATAATCTGGATTTACCTGTTTCAGACTCTGTGTTTCTTGAATTAATAAAATTGTGTGTTTCAATTTAATGGAGACATTATGCTCAGAAATTTGGTATGGCAATGGGTAACCCTCTTTCACTAGTATTAGGAAACTGTTACATGGAATTCTTTGCAACAAAATTACTAAGGGATATCTTACACTCTTAGGCAATCTGGTTTAGGTATGCAGATGATGTTCTTTGTACTTGGCCAACAAGGGAAAATTTACAAACATTTCTCCCTATACTTAACATTCAGTACCTTCCATCAAATTTACTGTGGAAGTGGAAAATTACTGTGTTACAATTTTTAAATTGCATGATCCATAGGGTTGGAAAAAATCTTAAGTTTAGCATATACAGAAAACCCACCATTATTTGCTCTTATATTCAATATCAATCAACTCAAAATGACAGTGTTAAATGATCATCATTCCAGTCAATGTTCCTTAAAGCATTACGTATACACAGTCCAGAATTTACTAATGATGAATATAAGAAGATATATTCTATAGTATCCAAGTTAAAGTATCCTAGATCTTTCATAGATAAATGTCAACTTGGAAAATAAATCATTTTATAGTTAACCCTAAACCTCCCCTTAATACTAAATAATATCTAGTTCTCCTATTTAGTATAATTCTGTTACTCCCCAAACTGCTTAAATCCTTTAATGTGAATGAAGTCTTCAGCAATAGCAATACTATCTAGAATATCTTAATCAAAAACTTGCCAGAAAATTTTGTACTCTGTTTTTTACGGAATATTTTGTAAAAGCTGTAATATGTTTTTTATTGAGCAAACTGGTAAGGTACTCTATGTTAGATTTAAGCAACATAAATACAGAAAAAGAACAAGACAAGAATCAAATGCTTTGTTTGATTATGTTAAAAAATATGACCATTAATTGACTGGAGTACAGTAATGCTAATTCAGTTATTAATGTAACTACTTGAACAAGAGAAATATCATTGAATCTTTTGTGATCAAATACACAAATCATTAAAACATAAATGTAAGTGAAGGTCTATACAAACTGAATAGCTCCATTATAGGCAAAATTTGTAAATGGTCCCCTATTGTGTACATATGATTTTATGACAGGCACGATGCCAGACCCAAACTACACCAACCAGAGACACTTGTGTACCAATGGCGTCTTAGCTCAGCCCATATTTTCTATATATGCTGAATGTTCTCAGTCTTCTAACTCATTCTTATATCTCCCCTGATGACGTAATCATTACATGAAAGTGCACTTGGGAACTTATTGTGTTTCATTTTCCTCAGAGTTATCAGCAAATTTGGTCTGCTCCTTCTCCTTGTGCCCTCCACCTCTGACAAATATATCCTCTTTGTCAACCTTTCACACTCATTCTCTCCATATCTCCAAACCATTTCAACAGACCCTCTTCTCTCTCAACCACACTTTTTTCACTATTAAACATCTCTCTTAACCTTTCATTACTCACTTGGCTCCCTTCTCTGTTCCTTCTTTTCAAAAAGTAAAAGCCGGAAGGGAGGATTTCCAGCCCCCAAATCCCTCACCTTTTAGCTGCCTTTTACGACACACAGGGAATACATTTCCCGTGTCACCGAGGTACCACCAGGAAACAGACAAAGAATGCCACATCCACTTATATACACATATATATACATAAACACTCATATACACACATATACATACATATACATATCAATATATGCATACATATACATACACAGATTATTTATTTATCTATTTATTTTGCTTTGTCGCTGTCTCCCGCGTTACTGAGGTAGCGCAAGGAAACAGACGAAAGAATGGCCCAACCCACCCACAAACAAATGTATATACATACACGTCCACACA
>JAUUDZ010030074.1:0-11034 GCA_032361705.1 Panulirus versicolor | reverse complement strand
CAGAACAAGTGTATAATGCTGATGAACCTGCCCTGTATTGGTGTCATATGCCACGAAAAACCCATCCTAAGATATTGAGGAGTCTCCATTTTGGGGGTACTTCTGATGTAATTTGGTGTAACAATAAAACTTGAATTGGAAGTATTAATGGTTGTATCATTTCCTGTTTTAAGACTTGTTCTACCTTTGATAAAACAGCAATATGTAAGTGGAATGACCTGGCAAGACAAAGAGGTTGGGCATGTTTACACAGGGGGTTCCTTTAATGGTCAAGTTTTGCGGCCCAGTAATGGCCAGGTCCCAAGGTTGCCGAATCAAGAAGGTTTGACCTGTACAACATATAATAATTACAAACTCTTGAACATAACCACAACAACAGGGGAATGGCATCAGTCACATGTATGTATGATGGATGAAATGGACACTGGCTACTGTTTTGCTGTCATTGTAGCGATTGTTGCTACTGACAGTGTATTTGTTGTATCATGTTTAAAGCAGCAAATTTACAACTATCATGCAAGGTATGAGGGTATGAAGGAGGAGTCTTCAAGCTTTCTGTCATGGCCATGAACCAGATTTTATCATAATCGCATACCACCATTAAAAGAGAGGCTCTGCACCAGAAAATAACTTTAAGAGGCCAGATTCTTGAGACTAACACAAGTGGGATCTCAGCTGCTTACACTGCACAAGAACTGGATACATCCCAGGTCACAGTAAATCAGTGGTGGATAAAATGACTTAATGATGGAAATTTATGCAATCTACCAAAAAAGTGGAAGACCCAGAAAAACCACACTCGAAGATGACCAAAGGATTAACCAACATGTAATTACTAATGCTGTTGTCATGAGAGAACAACACAATCTACAAGTAAGTCACACAGTGCTACAGCACCTGAATGAAGATGATATTTACCATATGATCCCTACAAAGAATGAAAAGTTGACTGAGCAACACTATTATCACTCATCTTGCATTCCCACAGACTTGTCCAAGAGACATTAGATTTCAGGATGAGGGCTATCTTTTCAGATGAAAAAACATTTTCTTCAAGCATCCACAGCCAACTTCACTGTTGGTCTAGAAAAGGTTGAGATTGAGATATATCAGTCAATAACTGTTGGGGAAAACATTGCCTGTTAATGGGAACAAGGGCAAGAAAGAACAACACATAATCAAGATGTATTTAATACGGTGGCTTCAGTCCCAGACCACTGGGGAGAAGTCATCGAAAACGAGGGTGGTTGGACAAGCTATTGAAAGTAATTGTAACAACCACCCTGTCACTCTTTTGTGTTGTTATCCATTTCACATTTGGATTCAAGAATATATCGTTTGATACATCTTTTTTTTTTAGATATTTTCATTGTTATACAGGTACACCACTGATTTTCTGGCACTCTTGGTTCCAAAGCCTTGCCGAATTAACCATTTTGCCGGAACAACCATGGTCACGTAATAATGATTCATTAACACACCTCTAACCCACTAATTATACATCTCCCATGTGTCTTAGTATACTATGGACTGCTAGAAATTTAGATTAAACAAATATTAAATGTAAATTGAATAAATAAATGAAATACATTATACACGTGCTCAGGACTGAGGTGCTCGTCAGCTATGAGTTTCACAGATTCATCCACATACTCGGTGGCTCCTTCGTGGTTTGCAGACTGCTTTTCTTCACACACTTTATTCATGGAAATTCCATGACTTTTCTTGAATCTTTTAATCCATCCTTCTCTATAGTCATGCTCATGTTGTAATTTAAGTTCTGTATGTAACAGCTTAGCCTGGTCCATTATCATGCTACCTTACAAGTCCATTCTATCACTCCAACACTGTTGAAACCATTCCATCATCACTCAGTCGTGCTCAGCACTCTTACCATCTCTCAGACTTTTTCTAATCATCATTTGCTTCTTGGAACCGCTGTTTGCCTAGAATTTCAATATTTTCTCCCTTTGCTTCTTTATATCATAGACAGTTGATGAACCAGTACTGCAGATGTCACGCAGCTTACACAACGAAACACCGTGGTCCAGTCTTTCAACATTTCTACTTTATCTTGGATCGATATGGACTGGTGTTTATGTTTGACACCACGACTGACACTCTCATATGTCTTAGGGTTAGATTTAAGCAAAATAAGCTAAGAATCTCACAGAATTGCTATATCACCACCAACAAGTGCAGTGTAAAGAATGTAAATAAGCGTGCCCTACACAACATCATCTGTGGCCGCCCAGTAAACTAGTCTGGTGGCTGCAGTAATTTCAAGTTCCCTCACGTAATTTTGTCCAAACTAAAGGTGGTGCCGAACCATTAGTTGCCAGAAAATCGATGGTGTACCTGCACTAATTTAAGTGTAGACTTGGGAAGAAATCATAAATGTTTGGATGAGTACAATGAGTGAAGCATATTAATGAAAGTATGCAAAGAATTAATGTAAAATATTTTATTTTTGATACTTATTTGCTGTTTCACACATAGTGAGGTAGAACCAGGATTAATTAATAATACTAAATTACTCAAAAGGAAAAGTAATTGACAGGTAAAAGTGTCTGTGAAGACCAGAGTGGTCCATTTGGGAAGCATACTCTTAAGGCTGACCATTGCTACCAGACTGAAAGAAGGGATAATAACTTTGTAGTATCCTGGAAGGCATTTACTTCCAAAGTAGACTTGATAGGGTTGATGAAGGAATGTACCCTGCATAGTCTCATACACTGGATAGCATTTAGCAGTTTGCAAGCTTGACTTTGCTGAAATTTTAGAGAGGTCATAGGGGATGACATTACAGATCTCTTGACAAAGTGAGTTGTGTGCCAGGGAATGGAGGAGGTCTCACATATGTTATACCAGTGTTTAAGAAAGTTGATACAGAAAACTATTTAGTGAAGGTCTCACTTATGTTATACCAGTATTTAAGAAAGGTGACAGAAATATATTTGAACTTCAGCATTGTGTTACTAGCAATCTTGGTGTCCATGCTTCTGGAGAGGATAATCAGGAAATAGCTGAAGACTTTCAACTCAGGAGGATGAGATCATGCCAGATGTATTTCTTAGATTGAAGTGAAAGCGTAAACAAAGAGTGAAACATTGGTGGATTGTGTTTTCTTGGATTACCAGATGGCTTTTGATACTTCTTTTATGTAAGATTGATAGACAGGTGGAAGTAATTTGTGTATGAAAGTGCTATGAATGGAGACTTTAGTCTCAGTTAATGGATCACTGTAACTTTTTGAATGAAGTTGAAAGAAGTTTTTTTATTAAGGTGATGTTGAAGAGAAAAAATAGAATTATGAGGGAATGGAGTATGAAGCAATGTTGCAGAGGCTATGTGTACCTGATTCCCTCTGTTGAATTGGGAATGAACTATTGATTGGTAGATGGACAAAATTTTCTTAATTTCTGAAATTTTCAGATTTTTTTAAGATTTACCTGTATCAGCAAGAAATTTATGGGAAAGGGTGTGCTATAACATTACCATAGAAGCAGAGTACTAGATGTATGGAATGAGATATTCAAAAAAGAAAAAAATATTGGGTGATATTGGAATATTTTGGAGTGTGTATGATAGAAATATAAGGATAGGTTACACAAGTGTAAAGCTCCCTTATATGCACAAACAGGTATTGTGCATAAACAGTTTTCAGCCTAGCACTTCAACCATTTGTACTCACAGATCCCCCTTTCTATCCAGTAAACACTACCTTGACAAAGCATATTTACACATAAATGATGCAACGAACATAAGTATCATCACTCAACCTATGCTTGAACTCCATCCAAGATGACACACCTATCGAAAACTGCAATCTCCAGGTGAACACAAATGTCATTTGCATGCCTGTTCTTGGTATTATCAGACTGCCTGCCTGTATTTGCACCATGAGTGTTAAGTCATTGTTGGTGAGGCTGTATCATTATCTGTTGGCAAAGGAGTACAGTCTCTTCATAGAAATTTCCAATCCTTTGGAAGTGGCACAGTCTTGAAGGTGCAGGAACTAATGGAAAAGGAGTCCCAATGAAGAAAGATGTCCTGGGGCAATTATTTATAAACATGTAAATAAACTCCTGCACTCCAAATCCCTCTGTCTCTCTAGTAATATAAGTCTTGACTTGATTCATTATATCACAGGACCCCACATACCTGATTTGCAGCTTCCCCACTGAAGATGCTCTCTAACAGTCTTGCATTTACTTATCCAAACAAACATACCATACAATATCACTTCTTCATGACCTGTGGTCCTTGTTGGTAAATGTGGCTTATTTTTACACTGCAGAAGCCCTATGTAAGGGTTCCTGGAATTCCAAGGTTCAAAGTATATACATACATATGAATGTGAGTAAAAGCAAGGTTAATAGGTTTAGCAGGGTTCAGGGACAAGTTAGCTGGGATGTAAGTTTGATTGGAGAAAAAAAGATTAGAGGAAGTGAAGTATTAAAGATATCTGGAGGTGGACGTTGCAGCGAATGGAACCATGGAAGCAGGAGTTAGTCATAAAGTGGGGAAGGGGCAGAGGTTCTGGGAGCACTGAAAAATGTGTGGAAAGAGAGAATGTTATCTCGAAGGGCAAACATGAGTATGTTTGAAGGAATAGTAGTTCCAGTATTATATGGTTGCGAGCTATGGGCAATGGTATAGATAGGGTTGTGCAGAGGGGGGGGTGGATGTGTTGGAAATGGAATTTTTGAGGACAATGTGTAGTGTTTGATCAAGAAAGTAAGGAAAGGGTAAAAGAGATGTTAAAAAGAGTGTGGTAGAGAGAGCAGAAGGGATGTGTTGAAATTGTTTGTACATATTGAGAGAATGAGTGAGGGTAGGTTGACAAAGAGGATATATGCATCAGGAGTTGAGGAAACAATGAGAAATGGAAGACCAAATTGGAGGTGAAAGGATGAAGTGAAAAAGATTTTGAGCAATAGGGGCCTGGACATGCAGGAGGGTGAAAAGCATGCACAGAATAGAGTGAGTTGGAACAACTTGGTATACTGGGGTCAACATACTGTTAATGGACAGAGCCAGGGCATGTGAAACATCTAGAGTAAACAATGGAAAGGTACATGGGGCCTGGATGTGGATATGGAGTGGTTCCAATGCATTACACAAGACATCTTAGGTATGGATGTGAGTGGATGTGGCCTTTCTTCATCTGTTTCCCGGCACTACCTCGCTGGTGCAGGGGTTGCTGATCAGGTGTGGGGGAGAAGAAGAGAATGTATATCTTTTTTCTTTTCTTTCATGCATTTTGTGCTGTATCTAGCAGTATGGTGTGGCATTGGGAATGGATGAAGGAGTGCAAGCATGAATATGTATATGTTTATAACGATGGGATTATGTTCAGATAAGTCCATTGTAAATTGAAAATATTGTAAGTTGACCATACATTTAATACTTTACATATAACCTGCTGAACATCATAGCTCAGTCTAGCCTACCTTAAACATTCTCAGAACATTTACATTAGCCTACAGTTGAACAAAATTATCTAACACAAAGCCTATTTTATAATATTATTGAATATCTCATGTACTTTATTGAATATTGTACTGGAAAAAAAATAGTTGTATGGGTGCTCACCATTAATGTACACAGCTGAAAGCACCCTGGACCTTAAGAATGTTTGAAGCATGTAACACTAAAATTAAATGCTAGTTGACAAGGATGCTGCAACAACAGGGTCATCAATGTCTTCCTTCTCTGATGAGGCTTGAGAATAACTGGTAGAAGGTGTTCGTAATTGCGTGGCTAACTGGGAGCTGCAGTTCACTGTGCAGCATCACAAGAGAGTATCACACCATTTATTGCTAGTCCGGGAATAGATCAAAATTGGCACCGCATATTGTTAGCCCAGGAAAAGATCAAAATTCATACCGCCTATTGCTAGCCCGGGAAAAGATCAAAATTCAAAGTAAGGTTTCTACTGAATGTTTATTGCTTTCACACCATCATAGAATCATAAATCGACCCATTGTTAAGTTGGGGTGCATATATAGGAGGGAGGGCTATTACCTGTATGGAGGGGTAGTGACGGGAATGGATGAAACCAGCAAGTATAAGTATATACATATGTATATATGTATGTATACGTCGATATTCATATGTATGTATATGTGCTTTTATGGGCGTTTATGTATATATTTGTGTATATGAATGGTTAGGCCATTCTTCATATGTTTCCTTGCGCTACCTCGCTGATGTGGGAAACCAGTTAAGTATAATAAAAAAAATAAACACATGTATATGTACTTGTATGTGTTTATATGTACATATATGCCTACATGAGTGGATTTGTCTTTCATCGTCTGTTTCCTGGTACTACCTCACTAACGTGGGAAACTGCAATCAAGTATATAGACTATTACTGTATATTATACAGCATCTGCATTCAAAACAGTACTGCATGGGAGATTGATTAAGATGCTGGAGTACCAGGCAGGAATAAGGGGGAGACTCCTCTGATGGATAGAAGATTATCTTAGTTAATGCAGACAACATACATAAATTTAAGAAGTTGTATGATTGTAGAATGTTCCAAGAGATAGGGCCCCATGAGTGTAAAATCCTCCCCATACAGTATGAATGATAGGTAATTACAAATTGGTAATCACATAATGAAACAAAGATTCTCCCAATACATTCCCTGCTATCATATGTTCAACACTCAGTTCTTAGCAACAGACCCCTCTCACCAAAACCAAGCCACAAGCCCCAACATTGAAATTAAAATCTTACCCTGTCTTACACCTCCACAGCTTACACCTGCAGATCCTCCACCCCCAACAGAGATGACACTGACAAATACATTGAAGTGACTTTTACATGAATTTTAAAGAACTATTGAATCTTCTTGACCTAAGTACAGAATATCATCATCAGACTTTTGTGAGAAGCCATTTTAGGGAATCCTATGTAGTTGTCCTTGATATATCAAATGCTTTTGACAGGGTGTGGCATCAGGGTTACATCTGTAAGTTCCCCTCTTTTAGCTTCCTCCCTCTCTCTGCTTCCTCATATGTAGCTTCATCTATGGCTGATGTTTTCTCCATGGTTGTTGATGGATCAACTTCTCCCCCTTTCTGCATCAACAGTGGTGACCTTCAAGATTCTGCACTGTCTCCTACAATTTTCATTTTATCAACAGTTTCCTTTCTTCTACAAATAACCAAATGTGCTCATACTCTGATGACTGAATGCTGCATACCTTAGCATCCTTCAGTTCTGTTCCTTCTTCTCACTCGATCTGCATCACATCTCAACACAACTTCCTTAGTAAACTCTGACTTGGATAGGATATCTCAGTAGGGTAAACGAAATCTGGTTAAGTTAAATGCTTCCAAGACTCACATTATGCCCAATCTCTATCAAAATTTTCTCATAACTTTCTCCTTCGATGGCTGTTTAATTCTACTTCTTAAGTTAATGAATGCACATGATATAACTGTAACATCCGCTCTATCTTGGAAACCCCATTTTATGGAGATAGCTAAGTCTGTCTTTAAGAAATTGGGAGTCCTGTTTACATGTTGAAATTTCTTTTCTTTCCCAGTAGTTGCTCCATTTTTACAAAGGATTGACCCATCCTTGTGTGGAGTACCTCTCACTTCTCAGGTAGTTTTAGCCTTGCATCCTTATTTGTCAGAGTTGAGTCAAAAGTTTTCTGACTTATCAACTCTCCCACGCTACCTTCAAAACTTGAGACTACATGCCCTACACCACAGTGTTAGTTCACTTTCCTGCTTCTGTAGGTATTACTTTGATTGTTGATCCCTAGAGCTGGCTGTTTGTGTACCCTTACCATAACTAGATCTTACAGCAAGCTGCTGTGTCACATGATTACTGTATGGTTGTTGGCACCTTGAGGGTAGGCTGTTTTGATAACTGTTTCTTTCCCAACACCTTAAAGATTTGGAACTCTTTGGCCTCTCATGTCTTTCCCAATAACTGTTACCTGGCATACTTTGAATGATAGGTTTTTCACTTCCTCTGAAATTCATAAATACTTTCCCTTGTCTCTTTTTTTTTTCCCTCTTTCAGTAATCTCTCTGTATTCTAATTAAAGCCTGGCCTTGGTGTGAATTTACTCTATGGCTGGACCCACCAATGTTAAAAAAATGGACTTTCTAGTGTATCATAGTCAGACACATGCAAAACATGCCTAACACCGCAGTAAAAGCTTTGAGCAATGGATAAACATAGATATGAAAAAGTAAACCAGCAGAGGAGTTAAGTTTGGAGTATAGTGAGTTGAAGATGAAGAAGAAAAAGTTACTAGAAATGCCAGGAATGATGTTTTCTCAAGAGTTTCAACAAGTAAAGCTTCTGTGAGTATTACAGTCCAGTTTTGACTATTCATGGTTTTATTTTCCATTTTTGTTGATTATGAATTTTTCAAAGCAGTCTCTCAAAAAATCTGATCCCATATTGTCCAATGTAAGAAGGTAAGCAGACCAGATTGTGAGAAAAATTATGTTAGCACTACAAATTTGATAAGATGATTCTTACATAGCTCCACTTTAATGTTTACATTAGCAGAAAACTGAACCATGGGGTTCATTGCCAGAGCAACAGAGTATGGCCCTTCCATCTCTAATGCATTGGGGACTACATGTGCCTTCCCTTATGGACACTTAAAGATATGTCATTTGTGAATCTTCACATGTGATTACCTGTTTGTTATTATCCTTTTGTTCAGTTTGGAGAGGGATTCCTACACCCACAGGGCCTATCTCTGACTTTTTTGAGGAAAACTATGAACTTCCAGCATTCATGGTCTTATCATTAGCTTATTCCATTCATCCTTAACTTTTTAACCTTAGAAGGAATTTTTCTCTTTTAAAGCAAATTTCTTCCTTAATTTCTTGTTGTGGCTTCTCATTTTTCTTTCCTAACAGATACAACTCTGATACAGTGTGTTTCATTATCTCTGTACACTGAAAGTATGTTTGTATTACCTGATTTGTCTCCAAATCAGGTATGAATAGTAGTTAGGTATATACCAATATCATAGAACTTTATGCATATTTTGGGGTGAATTCAGACAGTTTTAGTTACTTATTCCAAATTTCTAGGGCTACAGTACATATAATAGTCTCTCCTTTGTACTAATTATGACATGCAGTATTGTGCTACCAGCAATTACTTTAGTTGATTATCAGCAGCTCTCCATGCAATATGGCTTACTCTTTTGGATCAGTGTTAATGGTAGAATTTTGAAAAAAAAAATTGTCCTCCCAAAACTTCCTCATCATCACATAAGAATGACACAGCAATGCACTGTATCAAGCAGCATTACAGAAATGGCACAGTATTGCACACTTTGGCACAGCAGTTATGTATGTGATTATTTATATGTTCAGGATATGAAGAGTTACTTTCTTACTGCTTCTTAAGATTTTGTTTATTGTTTGCATTCATGGTCTCATCCCTTAACTTATACTAACAATTCACAATTGTTATATAGTAAAAGTACCTTTTTACATCGTTTACAACAAATTTCTTGCTCTGACCTCTTATTGCTTTTCTTTGCATGTTTCACAAGTATTCACTCAAAATCATTCATTTGATTCTTAAAATTGGATGTTGTGATGAAATCACCCCTTATGCATCTTACTTCCACATTGGTCACATTTATAGCATCTGTTCCATCTATGTAGCTCATTGCACTTAATCACATTTGTTGTCTTCCTCTGAACCTATGCCTGTCAGGTCATTTTGTTTCTTTGTTTGATGACCAAACTTAAGATGCATAGTGTAATTTAGATGTTCTGTTAGTTTTATTATAAAGAGTTTATGGTACATTTGAAAACCCAATGAATTTAATGTGTTTTTTAATAACAACCAGAAGATTTGCCTCTTAACAGTCGAACTAATGGGGTGTTTTGTGATGTCAGGTATTTTGTCAACTTCGAGGTGCCTTTTGAAAATAGATTCTTGTAGTTTATATCTTGTAAGATTTCTCTTCCCCATTGTCATTGCTTTGTATTTGCTTTAGCTTAACTTTTTAACCACATATCTCATCAACTGTGGAGCTTATTTGTGTTGCTTTGTAAGTTATTACAATCTTTATTATTCCTCACTTATCTCATGACTTCAACGTCTTTTACAGCCACACTTGTAAGTCATTAACATAGATCAGGAAATGATAACATCTCTTAAGGAAGAGGCCTCCTGCTTGTGTCTGGTTACTTAGAAAAGACTCGCATCTCTTGCATCATCTGTTATCCTCTAAGATAATTTTTTCCCATTTAAGGGAATGTGGCCTTTGTTACTGTCTGAAAATCTGGCTTCTTTACCACCTTCATGTGTAAGACAGTGTACAATTCATTCCAGAATTCCAAGAATACTCATTCATCTGCGTTTGGACGATACTTGCAAGGAAGGAATGCTAATAACTGGGAGATTTATAAAAGAAAGTGGCAGGAGGTCGAGAGAAAGGTGCATGGGTTGAAAAGACAGCAAATGAGAGTTGGGGTGAGAGAGTATTATTAAACTTTAGGGAGAATAAAAAGATATTTTGGAAGGAGATAAATGAAGTGTGTAAGACAAAACAACAAATGGGAACATCAGTGAAGGGGGCAAGTGGGGAAGTGATAACAGGTAGTGATGAAGTGAGAAGGAGAGTGAGTATTTTGAAGGTTTGTTGAATGTGTTTGATGATAGAGTGGCAGATATAGGGTGTTTTGGTCTCTGAAGTGAGAGGGTCAGGGAGAATGGTTTGTTAAGAGAGTAGAGGTAGTGAAAGCAGGGGTCCCGCGTTCAATCCTGGCTGTTGGAGGTTTGTGTGTTCTATGGAAGTGCGCATTCATATACACTGAATTCATATATATATATTATCCCTGGGGATAGGGGAGAAAGAATACTTTCCACGTATTCCCTGTGTGCCGTAGAAGGCGACTAAAAGGGGAGGGAGTGGGTGGCTGGAAATCCTCCCCTCTCATTTTTTTTTTTTTAATTTTCCAAAAGAAGGAACAGAGAAGGGGGCTAGGTGAGGATATTCCCTCAAAGGCCCAGTCC
>JAUUDZ010030063.1:0-11034 GCA_032361705.1 Panulirus versicolor | reverse complement strand
GTGAGGATCCTGACTCACTACCTTTACTCAGAGGTAGTGAACCGCCACCCACAGCTGAGTAAGGTGGGTGACTCACTACTGACCCCGCGGACCACCAACACCACAGTGTGAGTCCCCGCTGGTCTACCACAAGTCGACGCTGTTGTAAGTTTTCTCGTCCACTTCTCTTAAATATATTCCACCTCAATCTCTTACTTTTTACATAATTCTCATTACTTCTGACCGTCGTCTTTCACTCACTAGTTTCATAATATACCGCCTCATTCTCCAGAGAAATCATTTTCCCGTCTCATCTTATAATACTGATCAGCCAACAATATATGACCAACATAGTGGCTGTAACGCACAGATATAGGGCGGGACCTAGGCGTCAACTTAGCGACATTAATTCTCGTCACTATTTACTGGTAATATAATTCTGGTATTTACTGGTAATATAATTCCTTCTGGTATTTCCAAGTAGATCTTTTTTCCTTGTTCGATCTGGTCATTAATTCTCCACCAAACTCACACAGGTAAGCCATCACACGCTAGTCCAAGGCCAGTGGAGCTACCAAGAATCATACGCATATGAATCACACAAATATGAATAGCTTTTCTCACTTTTTTGTATCCTTTGATCACTTTACGAACAATGGTGATGTAAAATGAAGATTTTCTCCATACATCCTCAAAGATAACAAAAACAGGAAGTCATTTTACCATAAATTAACTCCGCTATTAATTCATCGGATAAATGTCGAGCAGACAAAGCCTACTGCTATATTTTATGTAAGTTTCAATTCCATTAAAACAACTGCTAAATCATTTGATTGATGACCATCATTTTGAGGGTGTCGGCCATAACGACTCTAAACTGGTAATAACACTAGAGCCTGATCATGTAAGGCAAGGCAAACTGGCAGGATCATCCAGGATCTTTAATACACAACTAAGGTTTTAAGTAAGACGATGACGGTGGAGGAAGAGACGTGTTGCCTCACTGTGCTGTGATGGCGGACGGAGAGATGATGAAGGTGGAACATTTAGCGTCAACACATTAACAGGATTTCCCTCCATTCACCCAGTCAGCATAGTTGAAACCCAGGATGTCTTCTGCCGCCAGAGAACCAATTATTTGCGGACGGTGTTGATGATATATTTCCTTTTAAAAGACGAACGTCATTATTAGATACCGACCCTTCTAGATAGCCATAATATATTATCAAATCGTAACCATCGCTAGATTCCTCCTCAAAAGAATCTAAAAATATTGTTAATAATACGGAGGTGCGGGGGCACCAACTACACTACACTCACATGAATAACGTCAACATAAACTCTGTGACTTTAAGAATCTTAATCAGTTTAAAAACGCAACGTTCTACGTCGACGACCAAGAATTGCGACAACCTTCACTATGTTAAACTTAATCGTCACAATGAGGGAAACTTACGTCCCTCAGCTGATGTGCGTCCTCTTGCCGGAAATTGGGCAAGTTTGTGAATAATCTTTGCGTACTTTAATCTGCCCTTCCATAGTGTAGATATTTAATATTCTTCCATAATGCAGGTATTTAATGTGTCCTTCCATAATGTAGATATTTAATGTGTCCTTCCATAATGTAGATATTTAATGTGTCCTTCCATAATGTAGATATTTTATGTGTCCTTCCATAATGTAGATATTTAATGTTTCCATAATCTCTGCCTTCATTGTGGATCTTCATTTCCTTCTTAACGTTATTGTTCCTTTGGTTCAGTGCTTGTGTTCACGAGTCGTGGTGTTTACCCTCAATCCCGACGAACCAGTTCATGTATTCGAGAAATATTTTCAATATCATTCATCTAACATATATTTTCTAAATAAACAAGTTTAATATGTCTTTTATTTGAAACGTGATATAGTAATTACTATGAATAACTCAACGTATTATTCTCGTATTATTCTCAGAGAAAATCCTTTGCTGCTTGATACTGATATAAACAAGAAAACATTAAGGCAGTCTGTTCAGCAACAAATAATAACAAAGTGTGGATCATGAATTCCATGCGATTCTACACATGTTAATCTTAGGAGGTCACTGTAAATAAGCTTCTAAGCTTCTCATATACATATTAGAAGATGTCCGACCGGATCTCAATTATATGGCGTGGAACAACATATAAGTACGAATAATTCAATAATGTACCAATCATTTGTAGAATTGAAAGAGGTTGTAAACAACCTCCTTCAGCAGTTAGAGCAGGTTTATTGCTGCTGATTTTTCCAGCAGTTCCCCTCGATGATGGTTTGGACCTTATATAGTAAATTTGGTTATAGTAGCCGTGAGAAATTACTGCTTATGCTTTAGTTTCTAAATGTAGTCTGTTGTGATTAAGCCATACATCTGTTCAATATGTTAGTCTTTTTGTATCCAATAGTATAAAAGATTTAGAAAGGTGGGTGGGTTTTGTCGTTAATGAAACAGAAAGTAGTAAAAGTCTATTATGGCTCCGCATTGACGTTACCAATACGAAATAGTTACTTATTACTTACGTGAATTCAGAATATCTGAGGACCCATCTGTGGTCTCATTTGCATGGAACGATTTTAAGTATTACAATATCAGGATGTTGGGGAAACCATGGAATTATAAAGCAACAGATCCTAAATAAAAAACACCAAACCTTCCGAGTAGTTCCTATTAGCCCAAACCTCATCTGCTATTTGATGCTTCATATATGAGAACCCTTGTTCCATGTGTCTCCATTGCTTCGGAAGATGTGTATGTAGTTTTAGAATGGTATTTATTGTTTTTGGTACGCTCCAGAGGTTTTTGTTTACGAAGATCCTTTTAGCAGTCAAGACTAATCTTAATTGTTTGATATTCTAGTCAATATATACCAAACACAAGACTGAAAATGCATTACTAACTTGGCACCTGATGTTATGAAACAGATGACTCAGTGAGCAGCCATATAGTCTGAACACAGTGAGTGGCCTTGCAGTCCTCCATAAAATTCATGTTTTGGATATCCACCTGTCTGTGAAAGAAATGAAAGGTAGAATCATTCAAAAGACATCAGAAACCATCAGTAAAACAATTTCAACGAAACCAAATCTAACCTACCTTAATAAAATTCACAATGGACTAAGGTAATAATAATCATGGTAAAATTATCGTTTTGAACATCCTTCTGTTTGCATTAGATATGATGACCAGAATCATTCATCAGACATCGAAAATGTTGGGAAAACAATTTCAAACAAACCAAACCTAATAAGACTCAATGGATGTTCCAAACAGCAATAATCACCAATCCTCAGCAAGAGAGGACTGTAATATTGATACATTACTGATATGCTTTTGGTTACTAGATGATGTTTGTGTAGGTTTTGTTGATATTCTTTCTTATTTACTCTAATTTTACATTAAGTAGCACCATATTTTCCCTGAAATTACCTTTGTAGTTCTGCTTCCTTTCTGTTAATACTAAAAGAAAAAAAAATCCCAGTTTCAGAATTGACCTGCATGAGGCAGCTGCTAGCAATCAATATATAATGAAGGGTGTACCAGGAGCACGAGTCCTAGCGTCAGCTGTGGTGGGGACTTCATAGGTGTAAACAGTCACATATTGGTTGAAAGGTCCTGGTGACAAGCATAAGTCTTGCTCCACTTATTTCAGAATTTTCCCAACAATCAAACCCCATGCTGACCAGTGGTTTCTTTAGATGTCACAGGGATCTGCTTCTGGTAGAGAAGTAGTTTTTCTTACTTAAAAATATAGATATTTATTATTGCATTTTATTACCTTAACAAAGTCTCTTAATAGATCTTTTCATTACAGATGTTTTGATTCTGGTTCATCTCCTTCTTTAATTGTGCTGAAGAAAGTGCTAAGTTGCATGGAGGATGCATCAAGACCATCAGTAATGGTCTGCAGTGGTGGACAAGATGTGAAAGATTTGTTCATGCTGTGGTGAAGAAGCTAAAGAGGCATACGGTGAAGGCCTTGCACATTACCCTCATCTGGGACACACGACTGAGAAATTAAACTGCTGATGAAGATAATATAGTGTAAAAGTCCTGTGCATACTAGGGAGGAATATGAAACCTACATCCACAGTGCTGAAGTGTGTTCTGCTGTATCTTTTGTGTAAGAGGAACCATGGTAGACCATTGGAGCTAATACCATAAAGATATTCACATGATGAGATATGCAAATCTTGTATTTGTATCTAGGAGACATGATTGAAAATTATTGGGTGATTCTGAATTCATTCATCTGAAAATGAATTATTGTCTTCCAACACAATTATTTCATAATTGAAGGGAAAGGAGGAACATACGCATTAATTAATCCATCATGACTAATACTTATGGCAAATGGTGGAAGCAATATTGACCAGTTTGGCTTAGCATTCAGAATGAGAGAACATTATTTTAGATGTAATAAGTGTAGTGCCAAATTCAGGATGCTAAAAGCAGTGTATTTACACCGGAAAACCATGCACAACTGTACAGACAAGTTCGATTTAGAACCAGCATCAACAGACAGTATGGAAATGCTCGAGAACCCTGAGCCAGTGAATTGTTCCTTTGTGGAAAGTACTGAACAGGCAGATGAAAAGAACATATGGGAACCCAAAAAGAGGTTTTATAAATGTGATGAATGTAGCTCTAGTTTTAGTCGTCTTACCCTCCTAACTGCACACAAGAAAAAACATAAGGAGGGCCCACCATATATTTGTGGAGACTGTAGTAGTAATTTTGAAAATGAAGATGAATGGCTTGATCACAGAGAAGTTGGCTGTAAATTAAAAGAAGTAAGGCCTGCACAATTCCAGAGGAGACGGCAGTGTAAATATTACGATGCAAGATGGAGAAATATGAGCAATTTTGAATCTGAGGAAAGACGTTTTAAGTGTGCTCATTGTCCAAAATCTTTCAAAACAAATGGGACAAGGAATGATCATGAACGAAATCTTCATAAGAAACTGCGACCATATAACTGTGATGAATGTGGAAAAAATTTTTATAGGAAGTTCAATCTCACTGTGCACAAAAGGAAACATAGTTCGGATCGCCCACATGAATGCAAAATATGTAAGAAAAGGTTTAAGTCATACATTAGTGTTAAGACACACATGGAAATTCATTCAGACAGGAGACCATTCATGTGTGAAAATTGTGGAAAAGTCTTTAAAACTCTATCTGTTTTAGACAGTCATCGGGCAATTCACACTGGGGAAACTAAGCACAACTGTGGTGTATGTGGCAAGTCATATCGATACCGAGCATCGCTGTTTATTCATATGCGTACTCATACAGGACAAAGACCGTATGGTTGTAGTGAATGCAGTGCTTCTTTTATGGTGAAAAGTCATCTCACAGAGCACATGAGAATCCACACAGGTGAACGGCCCTTTGAGTGTGAATTTTGCTCTGCATGCTTCTCAAGATGTATAAGTCTGAAAAAACATTTAAAATCACATATACGAGCAGGTTTTGAAGTGAATTTAGATTCAGCTTTGTATCATGCAAAGTTACAAGCTCATATTAAACCCAGAGATTCTCTGAGTTTTCATTCAGCGTCAAGTGATGAGCACCAGCTTTCACCAAAGGTTACTCATTACAGAAACAACAGCCATGTAAGCTTACTGGAAAGTGAAAGCGAGAGTTTTAGTGAACACTTCACAGAGAGTATAGTGCTGTATCCAGATCCACCAGCAGATGGGGAAAGTGTTGTTGTTGTCAAAATATCATGTACAGGAGATGGAAGTACCTGTGCACATGAAATCATCAAACTTCCCTCAGATTGTAACATATATATCACTGGAAAAGACAGGAATCCAGTAGAGGCAAAGCACATTTTTGATGATCGGGAGTTTGTATTTCTGGGTAATGGAGAGAACAGTCATGGGCTCAGTATTTCAGATTTTCCTCAAATTAGCAATAACCAACAAAATTTGGATACAATACCTGTCATATCTCTTCCTGATAATTATTACACATCTAGGGGAAATAAAATTACTGAATCTGTTAATCTTAATCAGATTTCGGATTGTGAATGTTATGCAGAAAATGAAAGTACTGGCTCTGAACTTGGCAGAGATTGGATTAATCCTCAGAATGTTATTCATAATATTAGCAATGGATCTTCAGCTGTTGGACAGCATTTGCACTCACAGATTGATATTATAAAGGCAGAAAGAGAGGAGACTGTTATAAACATTTCTTCAGTTGATGATTCTGAATTTTGTGGGAAAGCTGATGGTTCTGGCCTTAATCAAATTCCTATTAGGAATGATGAAGAGATACTTATAGATAACAGTATCAAAAATATTTTCCTAAACAACCAAGATATGAATATTGCTTGTGAAACAAATATTAGTTATTCAGAAAAGCAGTCTAATAACAATCTATCCTTCATTCATTTACAGGAATCTCAGCATTCTCAGTTGTCTGGAGTGAATACAAAAATTAGAGGTTCAAGAAATGGCAGAAAACCCCTGCGGAAATGTCGGTATTGCAATACATCATACAGATACATGGCACTCCTTGAGGCTCACGAAGCCAATCATGAGTTGAAAATCAAACATGAAATGGCTGCAGAAAGTAAAGATGAATCTAACAGAGAAGCATTAGGCCAAGAAATCTTCCTATATAAATGTGCCTTCCCGGTTGAAGAACTGCCATTCAAATGTGAAAAGTGTAATTTTTCATTTTCATTTAGGAGTGAACTTCGAAAGCATGTAAAACTGCATTCAAGTAAATATCACTTTACCTGCAAAAACTGCCATCAGGCTTTTCAGCAAGAGATCTATTTAGCAAAGCATCAGTGTGGACGATCACTTTTCCACTCCCAAAATACGTTTTCTCGCAACACGTTAATGCAAGTTATCCCTCAGACAACGAAAAAACTTGAAAATGGGTGCACATATAAGTGTGATGAATGTGGACGACGATTCCATAAAAAAATTTTGCTTAATGTACACCGTAGAACACACTCAGGTGAAAAACCATATAAGTGCAAAGAATGTGATAAAAGATTTGTATCTGCCACCCACTGTAGAGTCCACAGAAGAATGCACACAGTTGAGCGACCATATGTATGTAAAATGTGCAATAAATCATTCAAATACAAATCAATTCTTCACCATCATCTCAAATTGTGCCAGGAATCAGTAGGGGATTTTAGAGAAGAAACCCCATGTGAGTCAATAGGTAAGGTGGAATCGTGTGGTAAGGTACCTGATTATCATGTTAGGGAGATAATTATTTCAGAAAATATAAGAATTGATGTTAAAGAGGAACCCAGTGAAGAGTTCAAGATTAATTCTATGGAAATAGAGGAAAGATCCAGTGTTAAAGTAGAAGACCAAGCAAATATTTTGGAGAACAAAATGATTGATAATGAAGTGAGTTCAAGTGCAATGAGGGAAAGTACGTCTCCAGTTTACCATTTAATTGCAAAAGATATTTCAGATAATTTGCAAACAGATAAATTACTTCCAGAAGACTTGCAAATCTTTGAATCACCAGAGACTACAGATGACATACATTTAAAAACTCCTGGATCTCAGAAATGTAAACGAAAGTTACAGGGTTTACTAAGATGTAACTATTGTCCTAAGCTGTTTGAATTTCGTAGTACTTTGCATACTCATGAAAGAAGCCATACAGGTGAGAAGCCATTTAGTTGTACAGTTTGTGGTAAAGCTTTTTCAAAGAAAAGTAACTTGGGAACACATATGAGAACCCACACAGGTGAACGCCCATTCTTGTGTGATTATTGTGGAAAGTATTTTACTTATAAGTACACTCTAGTTGCACATAAGCGCCTCCACACCCAAGAACGGCCATTTGTTTGTGGAATTTGTGGGAAGAGTTTTCGCCATGAAGCTAGTAGGCACGTACATCTAAAGAGGCATGCTGGTGATAAGGCATTCCAGTGTGACCTATGTCCAAAGGCATTTGTTGCAAAAGTTGATATGGAAGATCATCGAAGGACACACACTGGTGAAAAGCCATATAAATGTGAACATTGTGATCGTAAATTTACTGTTCGCCACCACCTGACTGAGCACAGGAGGCTTCACACCGGTGAGAAACCATTTAAGTGCCATTACTGTAACATGACTTTTGCACGAGCTGTAACAAGAAAAACGCACCTGCAAAAGCACATAAATATAATGGGAGAGTAGATTTCGTGAAACCTTACATTTTTCAAGTCATTGTATCTAGAAACATCTCATATGTATGAGCTTCATAATACTTATATGTTGATTATGTTTCATTTGATTGTCAACCCCAATAAACAACTTCATGCAGAGATATGTACTTTTGTTTTGATAATGTTTTATTTGAATGCCAACACCAGTAAAGAAATTATCAAAAAATACTACCATGTTATATCAGTAGAAATAGAAAAGCACAGGTAAGTATCATTTAACTTCACACTAAGTATTGCTCGGGTTGACCATCCAAATATTTTCTGAAGCCAGATGATATTCATTAAAATGTTGAGTACCCACAGTGTAAAGATACCTCACACTCTTTGCAGCTGTACATGTCAATTGTGTATCCACTCACTAGCTTGTAGCATTGGAGGCCGAGATTCATAATTCTGTGCTGCTTAACAAGCATCTCAGTCAAGTACAACTCGGCATATTTTAACCTTTAAACCCCCAACTCTTCCAGTTGTAATTTTACGTGAGCTGAAATGTAAATTTTCACTTTGAGTTTTGTGCCTTTATTTCTAGCTGCACACTGGGGCTGGTATGGTTGCTGAGTTGGCAGTGCACTATAATTTCTCCCCACTGCTGATTACCCTCTAGCCAAAACAATAACAATATACTCATGCATTTTCTAGGTAGAAAACAAAATAGCTTTTAGTCAGATTTAAAGAACCAAGCAGATGGTCCAGAATTACTTGATGACATCATGTCTGGATTGTTTAGAGTGATTTTATGGATGCTGACATCCAGCATTGTAAGATGACAAAAATGAGGCAGGAGGTGTGATTCCCTCTGCGACCAACTGCCAATACCAGTTCTCAACCACTGTCTGATATACAGTGTTGTCATATAAGTTTACCTGCTCATGAATACTGATGAGTGCTTCCGCATCCCATTAATAAGTCTCTCATACCTGTTCTTTACTTATCAATGGCGAATTTCATAATCAGGGATTACTTATATGTGTTTGAATTACTTACATTGTTTTATGTTATTTTATCCAATGTTTTTCTTCTCCATTACCCTGCCCATATTTAGTACACTTATTGTAAGAAATTTTAACGAGTTAACCTTAATTATCTAAAAGCATTCTACAAAGTGCCCCAAGTCTTCCAGTGTGATTTTAGATAGTATATCTCAGTTATTGATGTTTCGTAACACACTTAAGAACACCTATGCAAAGCAGACACTGACTCTTCACCTGTTCTTAAGAACATTCAAAAGTTAAAACCTTATTTCACAATTATTGCACAGTGAAACTATTCTCTCAAAATTTCACATTCCAGACTATAGAACAGCCAGAAAGCAAAACAAACCACTTGAACAAAATGTTTCTGGGAACTGTAACCTACAGCCACAGCAATGACAGCCAAGATCAGGTGCTGGTTGAGTCTGGCTGATAAACTGGGAAAAAATGACACAAAAAAAAGCAATCTTGGAAGGCGATGGGAAGAGGAAGGTAGTAAGAATTTCCTTTGGGTGAGGGGTGGCTGTAGTATCTGGGATGCTCATCAAACCGAGGGTTGGAAGGGCAGGATGAATGCCATACTTCCCCTACCAATAGTTTTAGTCCTAAATCCGGGGGGTGGGGGCCTAATGATCTAAATGAACCTTAACATTGTGGTGGGGTTTGTTTGGAGCAGTGATGGCTTGAGCTATGGCAGCGGGGATTACATAAACATGTCAAGATTAGAGAGCTCAAATACCTTACCCTATTTCATAGGTTCTTTAACACTTCCAAAAGTATATGAATTAATATTTTATAGAAGAGGATATGAATGAATATTCTCTAACCAAAAGGATATGAATGAATATTCTCCAACCAAAAGTAAATTAATGAATATTCTTTCTAAATCACACAAAACGATTCACGACATTTTGTCTCCTCTCCCCTATTCTGAAGTGGGCGCTTTGATGGCCCCATCAGATGAGACACAAAGAGAGGAGACATGCGAGAGGCAGGGAGGCAGTTCTTGCCGTTCTATGACAGACGAGCAACAGCCGGGCGGGATCTGCCTTTGAGTGCCGCGCGTCTGGCCTGGTAATCACACACTTAGAGAGTCATCTCCACTTTAGCCAGGGGTTGACCCCCCCCCCCCCCCAGACTGGGAGACATTTTCATCCTCATCGAAAAGTCATAGAGTAAACTACAGATTACACAATAGACTGTGAAATATCCTAAGGACAGTAATGGTGGTGATGTCCTACAATTTTGCGTCGCTACAAAAATTATAGGGTGAAACGGAAATACGAAATAAGCATTGAAGGGCATAGAACTACCATTCAGGTACATATGGAGAAGTTAGCAATCCACTGGTTTACCAATGGAACATGATTTCTGCTGTTCATCTTGATTCAGTAATTATCTAAATAAAGCACAGCGATAATAAATAAGGTTTAGTTAGGCCTATCGCCTGCTATAATTAAGGCCGCTAGTCTACATATAATCAACTTTCCTCAGGTGTTATATATAATTCTAAAATGACAGAGACTCACTAAGTATATGGAGCATGAAGATAGGAAGGTACTGGTTGTGTGGACCCGCAGCTTGGTTAGGGTAAGGTGTAGTTCCCCAAGAACGTTAAGTTGTTCTTATGGCCTTGTGACAACAGTCTCTTCTCTTTACGTTTAATGAAGCTTAGGAAGACGGAGTTCATGGACGTGCATGACGCGACGTACATATGCATGATGCATTGAGTTTCACCGCACCAGAGATCTGATATTAACAAAGGAGGCGCCAGGCAAGCGTTGACCAATGCTTTGCACCGGAGCCAAGCAGCCATTGCGTCTTCTAGTTAACTTTACCTCCGATGGGCAGTGAAACATACAACT
>JAUUDZ010030052.1:0-11034 GCA_032361705.1 Panulirus versicolor | reverse complement strand
CACATTTACTCTCACCTTTCTTCTTTCACACACTTTACCAAACTCAGTCACCAGCTTCTGCAGTTTCTCACCCAAATCAGCCACCAGTTGATATATATATACAATGCCACCAATGAAGTTGGCATGAGGGGCCTGCAGCACAACCATCAAGAATAAACATGAAATAAGACCATGTAATGTATATCAAATACCAGCTAGTATTTTATTATCTTCCCTTTCCTCTTTATACACGCCTTGAAATGACCAGGAACTGAATCAGCAAAGTTCTGAAGCCATTTAGTGACCATCTCTGCTTAAGTTTCACAAATGACTGCCTCCAGCTTAGGTAGCAATGAAGTATCCCTGTTACGTAATTTCATTTTACAAGCACCCACAAGTTTTCATTTGGATTCAAAGCCAGTAAATTCCCAGGCAATTCATTAAAAAGCTCCACTGTACAGTCCTTTTGCCCATCAAAAACTAGTTTGGAAGTGTGGCAGAAAGTCCAACCCTGCATGAACACTAACCTTGTACTTTTGAACAAATCTGAAAGAGGGTCACAAAATAGCTTGAACTAACCATGCCTGTTCATTGTTTCATTCTCTGGCAACACTGCAAGTCCCTAGAACCATAATAACTGAAAAAATCCCATACCATAACTGTACAGTACTTGTAATGTACTTGGGGACAAATGAATCATAGCCTGGTCAATTGTACACATCCACCATGTCCACCTGTCACAGAAAAGGTGAACTTATTAATCTACAAGATACTTTTGAACTTAGCCGTATCCTCTACTACATATTTCTTGCAAAAATCAACACTTTTCTTCCCGTGCTTACGGGTTACAAGTAGTTTGGGATGCAGCCTGCAACTCTAGTACTTAAGGATCTCGTATAAGTTGTGCTGAACTGGCCTTACCAACACATCACTGAGCAGTTTAGGGTTTTTTCCTTGAATTCTTTTGCATTCAAGCATGGACCTGCCTTCACTCGACATTCAAGGGCATTCTACAACACACAGGAAATACATGGAAAGTATTCTTTCTCCCCCATCCCCAAGGATAGTGTGTATATTTTTTTCATACATATTTGCCATTTCCCGCGTTAGCGAGTTAGCATTAAGAATAGAGGACTGAGCCTTAGAGGAAATATCCTCACTTGACCCCCTTCTCTGTTCCTTCTTTTGGAAAAATTAAACAGGAGGGGAGGATTTCCAGCCCCCCCGCTCCCTCTCCTTCTAGTTGCCTTCTACAACACACAGGGAATACGTGGGAAGTATTCTTTCTCCCATATATATTATATATTTTTCTTTTATCATACTTAGTCTCTGTCTCCTGCATTAGCGAGGTAGTGCAAAGAAACAGACGAAAGAATGGCCCAACCCATCCACATACACATATATATACGTAAACGCCTACACACGCACATATACATACCTATACATTTCAACCTATACATACATATACATACACATATATACACATGTACATATCCAAACTTGCCGCCTTCATCCATTCCCGTCGCCACCCCCCACCACACATGAAATGGCACCCCCTTCCTCCATGTGCGTGCAAGGTAGTGCTAGGAAAAGACAACAAAGGCCACATTCGTTCACACTCAGTCAGGGGAGAAAGAATACTTCCCATTTTCTTTCTTTTTTTTCTCCAAAAGAAGGAACAGAGAAGGGGGGCCAAGTGAGGATATTCCCTCTAAGGCTCAGTCCTCTGTTCTTAATGCAACTATACTCTCAACTTTCTCATTTCACATTCTGTCCCAAACCCAGACACCAGCTTCAGCTGTTCCTCACTCAAAACTTTTCTCACCTTCCCATCAAAGAAGTAAAAAGAAAAGGATGCAAAAAATGTCTTGCACACATTATCTAATGTCTTAAGTGAAGCAGTATCTAGCAGTAACATGCAAAATTATCAAGTAAAAATGAATTCCATACCAGCAATTTCCTTTTCTACTAAGCCATGCTCCAACATGTCAAATGTGATACCCTGTGGGTAAACATCTTTCAGCTCCAGCAGTTCGGAGAAGACGTTGATAAACTCCAATACCATTATGAAGTCGCTGAACAAGTCATCTGGGATACGGCACTGGATTGGGATAGGTTTTGGCAGGTCCTGTGGGATATCAATATAAAACCTCCGATGGAGTTTGAATGTCATGGTACAGTAAAGTTGTTGTCTATTTGGACATCATGTGCTTATAGCAATGCCTAAAAATTCGGCTCTCTATGTCTTCTCCATGAAATGTTTGTAGGATTCATAACTTTTGACATCTTTCCTTCACTCACACTCTATCCACTGCCAACAGCATCAATCAAAAGACTCACTTATCAAACCTTTACACAACCTCTAAGCTCCATACTTCTGATGTGAAACTGCATTTACCACTTTAAGTTTAAAAAAAAAAATTCAATGCTGTCAAGTCTCATCTCTCAACTTTTTTGTTACTTCCTCATTAACCACACACTCAAACTCAAGTACTGTGGGATCTCTTTCCCCAAAAGGTGTGTTACAGCTGATGTTTCCTATTTCTGAGCTACTGTAAATGAATGTGAAATCAAATATCAATAGCGTATCTGCTCCTGACTCCAGTGTGTTCATTCTGTAAACACTTGGAACACTGGCTTTTCCCAGTGCTACTCCACAACCCATTTCATTATGCCAATCCTGAAATCCACTGTACATTTACAATTCACTGCCATGTCCACTCTTAAGTAACTAAAACATTCAGTTTTCTCTAAGATATCTGTAAACATTCTTGGAACACTGGCTTTTCCCAGTGCTGTTGCACAACCCAATTTCTTTATGCCAATCCTTATATCCACTGTTCATCTACCATTCACTGCTATGTCCACTCTTCAGTAATAAAAACATTCCACTTTCTCTAAGATATCTCAATTCCAACTCACATTCAATCATACCAGTCTCTCTCCACTGCCAAACCAAATAACCTTGCTTTTATTCACATTTACTCTCAACATTCCCTTTTCAAATACAATGCCAAACTTAGAAGCTAGCATTTGCAGTTTTTTTCACTTAAATTTACCACTAATGCCATATCCTAACAAACACAACCTGACTCACCTCCAAGGCCCCCTCAATCCCAGCAGGCTGCAGACCTGTCACTCTACAAGACCCTCCCATTCACCTCCCTCACCATCTCAACCATAAACATATTAAGCAGCCATGACAAAATCACACACACACCCTTGCCACAGATCTACCTTCACCTTACAACAAACCCTCTTCTCTTCCTACTTCCATACACGCCTTACACCCACCCAATAACACTTTGTAAGGAGGCCACCTCTTGTAATGTTGCCACCACTTGTCAGACTGAGTTGGTAAGAAGGAGACTGGGTCCTTCTTTGTTCCATGGTACTCAATGAAGATCAGGTGACCTTTACAGTTTTATAAAAAAAAACTAGGTACATACATTAATAGAACTCTAGGTCTTATAATCTTACGACACACTATGACACACGCTAGTGAACGGGATGTGGGAGCTGAAGAGACATTAAAAGACTATGAATCATTAAATTTTTCACTGAAAGAAAAATTATCTGCATACCTAAACACCACCAAACTACTGACAATTCTTCCTTTTCATCTAATGTACTTTCCTATTCTTTGTGTTGGTTCAATCTCAGAGACTGTACTATCAATATTAGCTACCTGTTTTAATTCGTTATCTTATTTCCTCCTTTGTGACTTTTTCATCATCAAATCCTAACATCATCTTTTCTGTATTTCTCTGCCCTCTTTCACATCATTGATTATAAATGGGTCTATGATGCTTCTGGCTCATTCCTAGAGCTTACTACCATCCATCTTAAAGCTTCTCATAGTGAAACACTTCAACAAGTGGCTAGCTTTTGTAATCCTAAACCCAAGATGGCACCTTTTTCCTTTAAGAGGGATATTCAATAAAAACATTAAGCATTCCTTCAAATCACACATGAATCAAATGAATTCAAACATTCAAATCTCTGTAAATATGATCAGTTTTGCAATAAATTTTAAAAAATATGCATATATCATGTTTACCATTTCCATATTTCATTACTGTCCCACGTACTACCTTCTTTGATAAATGATCAGTACAAATAATGCATAAACTCAGCATAACTGCTCTCATGTAAATTCATGCAATCTTAAAAAAGCTGGAAATATAGAAAAAAAGAGGAAAACAACAATTACAAAATAAATATTATCAGACAAGAATCACTATCAGAACATCTTACTTTCCTTTTATATCTGTATATTTTCAGGAAGAAAAGTGAGGAAGGCAAAGAGAGATCTAACACATCTACCCTATCATTTTGAGATGTAAGTCAACTTTCAGAGAGAAACCAAGTTATTCTTCCAGTTCTTTTCATATTCCTAAACCGTATGCAGTGAAACAATGGTATCCATCCACAAACAATCATTTTATATAAATCTGTTGACAGAATTCTATATGCAAGAAAATGTGGCCTAAAACTACAAGAATATTGTAACAGAAAATACTCCAACTACATCACACTATCAAAAATTCCTAAACCATCCAAAAACTAAAATTTTATGACTAATTCCAGGGGCAAAAAAGAAAGGGGTCCACAATGGAACCACAATGTTTTGAAAGGGTTCTGTGTAAGTCCTCCTGCCAGAAAACAAGAAAATGGCATACAGCCTATGAGCAGACTCACCTTATGGTCATCACAATCCAGGTCATCACGCACTCTCTTCCACTCTTTAACATACTGCAACCTGAGTCGCTTCACCTCTTTCCTGATCTCTCTCTCTTTCTTTCTTTCTTCTTTCTCCTTTTCTAGCCTTTGCTTTAGTTCCTCTCTCAGTTTGACTTTCTTTTCTGACTTTAATCCATTCTTTAATTCCTTCATCCTGAAAATTTTGGAATTAGAGTAACAACTGCAAGTAATATGGATTATGGATATAAAGATGCTCTCTATATATCTAAATATCAATGCTATGCATGTTTATGAGCAGTGCAATGTTACATAACTTGTCCTTGCTCCAGTTTTAATTATAGCTCACATTACACACACGTAAAAAAGTGGTTAAAGCGGGCTGCGTGCAGAAATACCAGGAAAGTTCAAGTGAAGAGCAGTCTGGGTTGAGAATCAAAGGACTCTGGGGAATGAAAGACTGGAAGGTATTTATGGAAGAAGTTTTTAAGTGTACACACAAGTGTGTGGTATGCAAACAGGATGAAGACACAGCAATACATTCCCACATCCTTTTTTTCTGATTCACCAAAGGTGCCACCATCCCTGGGGATAACTCACACTTGATTCAGACAAGATATCTCATAAGAACATCTCCATTTCTGGCACTGTTATATAACTCTCTGAAAAACTTACATTTTCTTACGTGCTTCCTTTTCCTGTTCAGTCATGAATGGTCGTCCTCGCTTTTTAATATCACCATCTAGATTCTTTTCTCCAGCTTCTTTTTTCTCTCTTCTCTTCTTTTCAGTGAATATCCTTTTCTTTTCCATTTTATCAGGATTCAGATTAACAGGCATCTTCTTGGCTCTGGTTTCTCTGAACTTGGGAGGCTCTCCTAAGAATATCTCTGAGTATTGTACGTTTGCCAAGTCATATCGCTTTGCAGTTGAATCCTGCAATTTGATAGGAAAAAGAAATAATGTTAGCAAATATTATCCACATCTAACTACAAGCAACAACCAGCTTATCCATATCAAAAACATGGTGACCTATCAAAAAGTCCAACATTAACAGGTGAAGCAAAATTCTTCAGATTGAATTGTATGATTGAGAACACTTCAATGTTCAAGAAAGTCAAAGTATAAAACCCAAGAAACTGCAAAACTACTTACAATGGTAGTAAAAAGTACTTACTGAATAATATTACAACAAAAGTTTAAGACAGTACAAAGACTTAGAACATTTACTTGGATATCACAGATGGATGAAGCAATAACATCAACCTAAAATGGGGAGGTACAGTTCTGAGAACCTAAGGTGACTTCTTTTTATCTAAAAGAGGAGCTAAAATAAAATACAGACTCATTCAATATCCAAGATACTGGTACACCAAAGTTTGACCATCAACTTACAGTTCAAGACATAAGATTTTTTTTCTTTTTCACATTTGAGGCTTCAGTCACAGACAAAAGTCCACATCAAGGCTGGGCCTTAATTGAAATATAAAAATATAGATAAGAAAAGGAAAAAGAAGAAACAAGGGAAAGGACCTACAAATTTTGGAGGAAGTGAAAAACCTATTTTTTTTTAGATGTGCCATGTCATAATCATTGTGAAAGAAATGAAAAGGTAGAGAGTTCCAAAGCTTAGAGGTGTAGGGAAAGAAACAGTTATCAAAACAACCCACCTGAGTTGCTAAAAATAGCCAAACAGTAATCATGTGATGAATCAGCTTGTGAAGTATGGCATGGTCTAGCTACTGGTGGGGGCACACAAGCAGCCAGCTCCAGAGAGCAAACATGTACAACTGTACTCCTCTCATGTTATGTTATCTAAACTGATTTACAAAGTCCCTTACAGATAAATACATTAATGTACAGTACAGTTCAAACATGCTTTTAGACAAAACTATTCAAATAATCAAAAGAATCAATTGATTTCAACAAAAAGTTGAAAATACAATGTCAAAGATCTAATAGCAAACTCAAATCATGGTTTAGAGTTCTAAATGACGGCTTATTTATGAAACATGGTGTGTTGATGTTGCAGAAAAACAGTGTTTCATGATACACTAGATTCCAAAGGAAGGCTCACATGATATAGTAAACAAGCAAGCTGACAAAGAGCCAGTTACATCAACTGACATATAGAGAGATAACTAAGATTGGGAGAGAGAGAGAAACATGCAAACACAGAAAGAGAGAGAGACAAAATAAAGACAGATAAAATCAGAGAGAGGAAGACATGAGAAGAGGCAGGAATCTATGTTGCTCAATCATTCAATCTTTTCATTTTAAACATCTTACCTTAATGACCCAATATCCCGATGGAGAAAGATGAACACACTGCTTGAGAAAAAGCTTACACTTCTCTCGGGTAAAAACACCTTTATTGCGGCGAATCTGTTCCCACGATACAACATGTTTCTGTGAAATGAGAGGACACTCATTTACCAATCATCACATATTAAGAAGACTTAACTTGAATCTGAAAATTCATAAAACTTCTTTCCCAATTGCTAATAGTTAAAAAACAAGAGCAACATATGATGCATTATGTTTGTGTGGTATAAAAGGGTATGGTGGTACGGAGATGAGAACTTATCATAAATTTCTTTGATGAAAGATATATTTTTTCTTAATAAATGAAAACAAAAATAAAGTAACAAGAACAGGACAGATGTGGGGTAAGATGGCTTGAGCATATGTTTAAATGGGAAGAAATAGAAGCTATAAGTACTTAGAAGTGGTCATGACAGTAAATGGAACCATGGGGGTTGTTCTATCTAAATCTCAGATAACCATTCCCTTAAGAAACTCCCTCAATGGGTGGCCATGACAAAAACGTCTCCATAGCTGATGAACTCCAGTGTCACTTCTTAACCTTTGATACCTCATCCTTTACAGGCCACTGGCAGAGAGAACTCTAATGCATTGCTTTCAGAGGCTCCTACCTAATATTACAACCTACTACTTATATCTAATGCTCCCACCTGCCATTCCTACCAACTCCTTCTACCTAACGCTCCCACCTCACATTCCTACCTATTGCTTCTACCTCATGTTTCTATCTAATGCTTCTATCTAGTGATACAGAGTTTGAGTTGCACAAATTAAGCGTTGTCAGGTGTCATGTGTGTCAAGGAGAGATTGTTTGTTTGTGGACAGAATGCCAGCAGTCCACATATGGGTGAGGCTGAAAGAAATGACAGCTACATGGTTCAGAGGGAGCAACTTGACAGCCAATGAAGTGCTGGCTCACCATGCAGCCGTCACTAAGCCACCTAATACCTAGGCAGGTTGTAACAGTAATATAACTCCCTGGTTGGTGGCTGCCTACCAACTACTACCTAATAATCATGAGGGCTGAACAGTCATATCATGGATGAAGTGCTAAGGTTCTGGGTGCATAAAGGTGCATATGGAAGTTGAATTTAGTGTCTGTTACGACAAAGATGGGTTTGGTTTGAAGGTACAGTTATTCAATTAGTGTTGCACAGGTACATGCCCTGGGCTTTGGACACAAAAGGAAAACAGTGATGGTGTTGAAAATGATATGTCTGAAGACAATATGTGGTGTGAGGCAGTTTGATAGTGTAATGGCAGTTGGTAAAATCTGACTGAAAAGTCCAAACATAGTATGAACATGTTTGACATTTGGTGAGGAAGAAAAATAAACTAAAAGGTCCATGTGACAGAAGCTGAGGAACCACATTGGATGGGAAAGATGAAAAGGAGAAAGAAGGATGGAGGAAATGAAACTTTAGAGTATCAGGGCCTGAACACTTAAAAGGTTAAGCAGCATGCACAGGACAGAACAAATTGGAATGATGTGGTACAAGGGGGTATGATGTGCTGTTAGTGAGTTAAAGAAGCAGTCAAAGTCAGTAAGACTAGATTATGGCTCTAGTTCAGCACATTATATACGATGCCTAGAGTGAATGCGTGTATATGAGGCTGTTGTTCATTTGTTCCTGATGCTAATCTATTGAGGTATAGCAAAAAATGAAGTATAAAAAAGACATATTTGCCATTTCACATTTCATATGTAAACTCCACCTGCTTTTCAACACTGATTTACAAATTTCACTCAACCATCCATGATGAAAGAATTATGAATCTCAAAATGAAGTCTGTTCATTTTATTAAATAACTGCAATTTTTAAAACAGAACCAACTCACATGCACTTTCACTTTAACCATTTCTCTTTTCTTACACTTAACACTTTCTCAAACTCTTTTACCTTATAATTTTGTTAATTCTGATATCATTACTGTATCCTTTGCACCCTACAACATTCCTAACCTTTAATCCTTTCCTTCGTTTTATACTCCAAGTATACTTTAATTTTCAAAATCATACTTTTAAACATTCTAAATGTGTACTATTCTACAGTTTTTGAGTTCCTCACAGTCCTATGAAAGGCAAATGTATTTTTCATCATCACCACCTTCTTTACCACATTCACTCTATTTCTTTTTTTTTTTTTCCAAAAGAAGGAACAGAGAAGGGGGCCAGATGAGGATATTCCCTCAAAGGCCCAGTCCTCTGTTCTTAACGCTACCTTGCTAATATGGGAAATGGCGAATAGTAGGGAAAAAAAAAATGAATCTAATTCCACAACACAGTTTGAATATTTTTCTTAAAAACCCATTCCATCTACTTTCACAAGCTTAGGCTTACTCTCTTTACTGTTGCTGCATAAAACATGCACAAAACTAACTTATGCTTTCAAGACAAACTAAATAGTTGTTGTAACTAAATTAAATTACAGCAAAATCTTGACCTTGGTTCACATTTTCCAATGCATTTTATCATGCTAATCTTTTGCTGTAAACATAACACCACGAGCTTTCATCCTTTGTACTAATTGCCGATGTATTCATCAACATACTTGCACAGTTTCTAGCCAACACTGAGAACAGTTGGATCATTCTTTCTCATGAAGTTCAGGAGCAACAAGAGTGGCCACCAAATTACACAGAAAGGGACTCCAGTAATGTAAACAAAGAAACTACAGATGCCTGAAGAGCAATGGCTCTAACTGTTAACTTCTGAAGACTGTACAAATTGTATATATGGCTAAAAGTCAGATAACCAAACTTATGATGGATAATTGAGTTATCCCATTTAGAAGAATGCTAAGGGTTAGCTAAACTAAGAAGATACCTAGAAGTTAGAGAATTATACATTTTCTATTACTAAAATCATCTGGTTCAGAGATACATGCTAAGAGATATTCTTTAATCTAGCTATCTTAAGAACAATTCCTGTACTCATTAATTGTCCTAAATACAGAAACTAAATGAATAAAAAAAAGAATATCTGTATTGCCTCTCTTAAGGCAATCAACTTTGACATAAAAGATATGAATATACACATTCTTTTATAAAAAGCACTTAGATCTAATTGTTAGTAATGAAGAATAGCTATTGGTTAAAAAAATTCTATTTACCTACCTTTGCACAATTATTTCCCACTAGTTTTTAAGAAATTTGTTCAAATCCAGATATATTTCAATGTGGGTAATAACACAGTTAAACTACTCTTGATTTGACTGTGCCTGAAACTGTGCTTCATCTTACTAAACACTGATACATCAATGATGTTATACACAGTATCCTCCCAAACCCAGACACTTTGAATCGTGGATTCTTACAACCCTCACATATCACATACCTTCCACTGTCCAGGTTTTGTTCAGATTACAAGAGGAGGAAAGAGACATCATTCTGGACTGCAGACAATTTGTATGAGTGATGTGATTATTGGTGATGATTTTTCTCCCAAACCCATACTGTGTCCCAAACCTGGACAACTTGGTCCAGGTTTGGGAGGATAGAGGTGCTTCTCCTAAAATCTATAAAGAAGTTTGTCCTACACCCAACACCCTTGCACACTAATTAGTCAGTGTGAGGTACAATACACTGTATGCTTTAACAATGATAATGTGCAAAAACAAAATAACATCAATTTTGACAAATCCAATTTCTCCAGTACATTTGTTCTGAACTATCTAAATATAAGTCTTATATGTACTATAATCATGTGACAACTGTGGCAACTATCAATCAGGTTAATTGCATTACTCTATTAATTAAATCAATCAGGTTAATTGTGTTAAACCATTAATTAAATAAATCTATTCTCATGAGATATACATCAATATCTATACACTAACCAAGCTCTGTAATAAAAGTGGACCCTTCTAAGTGATTCTGAACCCCCAAATAACCAATGCAACTTGTGGCAACAAAGAGCATTCTACATAATGTGGGGTATATATCTAAAATGAAAGTCCTTTTAGTTTCTAAAGTACAGACATAAAGACAGCTAGAGAACATCATAAATTTCCCAACTGACTAATATTCT
>JAUUDZ010030041.1:0-11034 GCA_032361705.1 Panulirus versicolor | reverse complement strand
ATTATTACTATTATTATTATCATTATTATTATCATTATTATCATCATTATTATTATTATGATGAAAATATTATTATTATCATTATTACTATTATCATTATTATTATTATTATTATTATCATTATTATCATCATTATTATTATTATGATAATGATATCAATGATGATAATAATGACAATTATTACGGTGTGCACTAAGATGAGCACATGGAGAGGAATGATTATGACAAGCACTGGGAGAGGAATCGTTATGATGAGCACTGGGAAAGAGATGATAATGATAAGCACCGGGAGAGAAATGATTACAATCAAAATGAGAGAGAAATGATTATAGTGAGCAATGAGAGAGGAATGATTACGATAAGACTGGGATAGGAATAATTGTAATGGGCACTGGGAAAGGAATAATTTGATAATCACTGTGAGAAGAATTGCTCTTATAAGGACTGGGAGAGGACTAACTATATCACTGGAAAAGGAGTAACTGTAATGAGCAATGGAAAAGGAATTATCATGATAAGTAATAGGAGAGGAATATTCATAACATGCGTTGGGAGGAGAATGATTATAATACACGCTGCGAGAGTAATGGTAAAACATAAGTACTGGGAGAGTACTGATAAGAATAATCACTGGGAAAGGAATGATAAGAATAACCACTGGGAGAGGAATGATTATGATAAAAATTGGGGGAGGATGAATTTGATAAGCATTGAGAATTGCCCTAATAAGCACTTGGGAGAGGAATGATTAAACCAGCGCTGGGACAGGAATGATTATAACAAGCACCAAGAGAGGAATGAATATAATAACAATTCAGCGGAGGAACAATTATACTGAGCACTAGAAGCGAAATGAATATGATAAGGACTGGAAGAGGAATGATTATAATAAACACAAGGAGGGGAATGATTATGATAAACACTTGGAAAGGAATGTTTATTATAAGCAGTGGAAGAGGAATGATTATGATACCTAGTGGGAGAGAAGTGATTATGCCAAACACCGAGAGATGATAAAATTGTATAAGAAGTGGGAGAAGAATTGCTATAACATGCACTGGGAAAGAACTAAGGATAGTAAGCACTAGGAGGGGAATAACTGCAATAAGCTCTGAGAGAGGAATGATTTTAGTTAACACTAGGAAAAATGTTTATAATTAGCTCTGTCAGAGGAATGATTATACTCTGCACTGGGAGAGGAATAATCATAATAGATACTAGGAAAAGAATGATCATGGTAAGCCCTAGAAGAGGAATGATTACAATAAGCACTAATAAAGTAATGATTATATTAAGCACTAAGAAAGGAATGATTATGATAAGATTGGGAAAGAAATGATCATAATAAACACTGGGAGAAGGTTAGTTATCATAAACAACACGAGACAAAATGGTAAACATCAGGAGAGGAATAGTCATAAGGAAGATGGGAGAGGAATAGCTATAATAAATAGCGGAAGAAGAACGATTACAATGAGTCGTGTGAGAGGCATTGTTATCATGAATACTGGCTGAGGCCTAGATAAACACCGGAAGAGGAATAGGTACAATGAACACTGTGAGAGGAATTACCTGCTTCCTTCCCTGCTCAGGTGCTCTCGTATGAGGCTCCCACAGCGTTCAGGAAGCTGGTCACGTCCATCTGGCGGGACCACAAGTCAAGAAGTGTGTTGTGTTACGTGTAGGTCTGTGTGAGGTGAGCCAAAGACAATTGAGGAATGATTGTCTAAAGTATGAATTTTGAATCTTGGATATGTCAGGTCTTGTGTTTGGTAAATCGGTGTTCTTGATAGTGCAAGAAAGGATGTATAATCCAGAATAAGGACGAGAAAAAGTAACGCGTAAAAGCCTGGTGAGTATAGTTTCAGATGTGTGTATGTTTGGTGGAGGGGAGTTTTATACCGGAATGGGAGGTCCATTGTTATTCTTTGTCGAATCATTACTGCGTAGCTATGTTTCATCAGTGTCGTAATTTGGGTGTGGGAGGGGATCTGTGAGTATAGACTGCTTATGGGTGAAATAGGGGTAAGTTTTCTAGTTTCTTCTTTGGAACTGATGGCTATTTATGGGGTGCTTTGGGTGGGATGGCTCTATCGTTGTAGCGAAGAAATTCGTGCAGGATACTTATTTGTTATTCGGTCATCCATCCTCACATCACATAATGTCCTCAAATATTTCATTTCCAACACATCCTCTTTCTTCCGCAATTTTTCATCCATGGCCCACGCTCTTCACATATCATCGATGGAACATCTTTATCATTAAACATGCTCATCTTTGCCCTCAAAGAGAGCGACCTCTCTTACCCTATACTCCACAACGTGCCAAAGGATTTTAGCCTCCAGCAACCACTCTCTATCACCCTTCAACCCATCTCCCTTCAGCTCTCTTGTTCTATTTGCTGCCGTTTCCATTCCCAAATGACTAAAACACCTCACTTTCTTCAAGCTCTCTCCATTCAGACTTTCACTCCAACTCACCTGATTCTCTCCACTACTATAATTGATAATCTTACTTTTATTCACATTAACTCTCAACTTTACTTTTTAATCCAAGCTCATAAACCAGCTTTTTGAAGTTTCTCCCTCGAATCTGCCAAGAGAACCATGTCATCAGCAAACAGCAAACGTCAGGTCCCTCCAACCCCAACAGACTGCAGACCAGATGACGTCACGTCTTTCTAAGATCCTCGCATTCACCTCCCGAACATGCCATCCATACACAGATTAAACATACAGCCCTTCCACAGATCTACCTTCACCTGATACTACTCACCGTCCTCACTTCATACTCGTACACACTCCCTTCTCTCATGATAGAAGCTCCTCATGCTTCGAGTAGCTTTCCTCCTACACCACATGTTTATAACACCTTCCATTTATATATCAACTCAGTCATAAACTTTAGATACATAAATACCACATGGAAAATCTGTTTCCCTTAGTATTTCTCACACAGGTTCTTCAAAGCAACCACTTGATCCATACATCCTCTATCACTCCTGATCCACGCTGTTCTCATTCTGATGCTCTGCGCATGCCACCACTCTCGCATCCACCATTTTTCTAAATACAGCTTAACAGGTATACTGAAAGAATTATACCTCTGTAATTCGAATTTATGTATCCCTTGTCTCCGGCAGTCCGTAGGCACCTCATCTTGAGACATGTGTATGTCAAAAAGGCTAACGAACAAATGAACAAAACTGTCACCTCCTTCCTTTCTTGAGACATTAAAATGTACCCCATCCACTCTAGCCACCTTGTCACACTTCATTCTACGTTGTGAGAGGATAGTGAGGAGTAGGTCAATAGGGAAGGATCATATAATCTGCCAGATGTAATTTTCAGCTCTACGGAAGGTGACACATTCAGTAAAGGCTAGTCAGACCTCTTTTGCCTTGTGCGATTCGTTTGTTTTTCTGCTCTATATAATCTTTGTTACGTTAGTGTATGACTCAATATTTCGCAGCCCTTCTGATGAATTATTCAGTTTCTTCTGTGCGGCTATGTCGCTGGTTTTCGTTAGTGCCACAATGGTCAACTTATTCCTAATTGTTCCTATCTATCAGCCTCGTTCAGAGATGTCGAGTATGGACGCATCTCCTTGTACAGTGAAAGTGTTTTCGGGGTGTTTACCGTTAGAGGCTGCAACAGTATCTGAGGGACGTCGTCTACATAAAAGATGTCTACGTTCATGTTCACTACAGATGACGAATTGTTCGGTGAGTAAGTTATGAATAAGGTCGGTGACAGGTTGTTGCCTTCGGGACCCCGCTCAGCAATTGGAATTTTTGATAATGCAAAGTAAATTGTGACACGTCGGTATGTTGGTTGTTACACAGAAGTTCTTGGTGATTCAATCGTACCGAACTGTTATGGTTCATTTGTAGATCATACATTGACTTTGTCAACGGTTTTGCTTCTGCTTCTTTGTATGATTGTGCAGTTTTTCATATTTTAACAAGTGCATTTATGTTCACTTTCTCCAAAAACCATTTGATTCTGGTTGTAAATGTCGTTAACTTTGAGGTGCCAGCTTACTCTAGGGTCGATATGATTCTCTCAGATATTTTCCTTGGTATTCGTATGAGGAAAATGTGTCGGCGACTTTGGGTTAATATCTGAAACTCCTGGTGCAGGTATCATTGTCATCTTGGCTTCAGTTACAATGTGTTATGTAAATGTTGACAAGATAGCGAACGTCTCTTTTTTGGTAACATTCAAATTTGTGTCTTGCCTATTTGGCTCTTTCCTGTGCCTGTGTTTTTTGATTTCACGATGGTTGCTCGTAGGCGTGGTAGGTATACATCCCCTGTTAGGAACCTGTCAGAACAATCAACCTAATTGTTTGGTCTGGTGCAGCAAAACTGGAGGGAGGGAGGGAGGGGAGGGTATGAGTGCATATAGTTATTGCGTGGCTACGCCCATATCGGGCAGGAAGATTATGTGTCACGGGTAATAAACAAGGGACCAGAAGGTCGCTAGTGTTGTCATATTTCTCTTATCTGTACGATAGTCTAGTGTAATTGACGTATAGTGTTACTTCATATAATGGGAATGTTATAACTTGCTAGTAACGGTACACATTATCACTAGAGCCACTATATAGGGGAAGACTGCTAATTGTGGCAGCCCCGCGGGGTCACGAATGATAGGGGACGTGAGGTCATGCGGGAGGTTGCCCCCCCCCCTCCCCCCAACCCGCAATCATATCCCTCCCGTGGGGGGGGGGGAATGCCAATTACTTGCACTCTGTTAAGAATGTTTGTTTAGTAAGGAGCAAATTATCAAATGGTAAGAATGATGTAAGGAATTAGTGCGTAATATCATCCATGGCATGTATCATGAGTGAAGCTGTAGGTTAATGATAGAGATTAAATTGTTGGACTCATAGAGCGCACGAGATCGCCTATAGCAGGTCCCATATTGGACTAAGCCAAGGTCAGAATCTACTATTTACGGTGCTCACATTAAGAACATGCAGTGAGACAGTTTCAAATAATGACACCACGAAAATATATTGAGTGTGGAAAAGTGACAAAGTGACTAAGTGAAGTAATCAACCAAGGAAACTGAAACAATCATTTTAGTAACCCAACATGTGCATCCCATGTCACGCAGTACACAGACGAGACTCAGTGTCAGTATCTTATTCCCTTGGAGACAGTTGCCCAGCCCAGGTGTATAGCATTCAACATCTACCAGGAATCCCGGTAGGCTACACCTCGGTCTGTTACAAAAGATGTCTTTATAAAGTGTGCAAGGCTCATTCCCTGTATGGGTAACTAGATAATGATATGTCAACAGGGACACTCCTGGTTTGTATTCTAAACAGGGTCCCAGCTGGGGAGGGTCTTAGCTGTGTGACGACCGATCCTGTGGGCATCGCCAAGGACGTGCTTAGGGTGTGCTTGACCCAGTAGGCGCGGTACTTCGCTGAGTGAAACGCGAACACGGACCGACATGGCGTGGAGGACGAGGGTCCATAGCTAGGGCACGGACACACCCACTCCCAGAGACCTGGCGGCAGCCGAATTACTCTAAATCCACAGCTAAGAACATGCTACCAGTTGACGCTCACTATGTGACCTTTTAGCACCAGAGACGTGAGGTGAAGCCACCTGTCAGTATGATGCTGTGCGGCAGGAGGTACAGTATGTTGTGTGTGACATGTCAGTCGGTAATTATAATTGTAAATTAGGATGTTTAGTTGTTATTAGCAGTTGTGTTAGGATACAATATTTCTGATACGTATCCTTAAACATTAGTTGAAATAAAAGCCAGGGACCCATACATGATGACTGATTGTTAGTAGTGCTGCAACCATTTAGATGTTAAGATATTCCAGTTACTGCGTGCCTATACACATTAAATTGTCATGTTATGTGGACTCATGTCATTTCATCTAAATATCAAATGTAAGAGAGGCACTGGCTTTTCCTTAACCTACAGGAAAGTGAATGATAAAAGTATACTTTGCAATCCATTGGCCCAGTTGAGCCGTTAATGTCTTAATTAAGGAGTTTTACATACACCATTGCTATGGGTCCCCATGGTAATCTCACTTGAACAGTACCAACCATCAAGTAATGATCTCTAGCAAGTACAACTAGTAATAACGTAGCAGCAGTATCTTGCAACGATGGTGTTGGTCATCATCTTGGGTGTGGTGACCAGTGGTAGAGGCAGCGTGTGGAGTCAGCTGACTCAGCACTCTCTCCCACCCATGTGGAAAGCCTTGGTGAGGATCTTGACATCGGGGTGGTGTAGGGTGGGGAGTAGGGAAGAGAAGCAGGCTGCTCACGATGTGTATTTAAAGGAAGCGCTGGTCATAGTAAGGTACGCTATGGGCAGCTGTGAGTAAGAATGGGGTAATGGTGGTGTATTAGAGGAGAATTAGGGGAACAGAGATACAGGGAGAATGATAAGCCAGAAGGCAGTGGAGATGAGATTGGGGTCGGGTAGTGAGTGACAGGGGTGTGTGGTGAGAGATGGGAATGATTTATGGCAGTTAGCGTTGCAGCGTATCGGATGGTAACTAGCTAGAGGAATGGTCATTATGTCTAGATCTCTCGAAAAATGAGCTAGACATTTGTATATGGGTCACAGGGCTTGGTATAGTCGCGACTACAGCCAGGTAGGCTGTGGAACAGGATTGAGATGCAGATGACGCCAGAATGTTGGGTAACTAATGGTATCATTGTCGGCCAGGTATCCTTTCAGTGTGGGGTAGGGACAGAAGAAAGCACAACTAGAAGTCAAGCATAATTGCTGTGCTGAGGAACGTAGAAAAATGGACTAGACAATAGGAAAGTGCTGGCAAAGTTCAGGCTTTCCTGAGGAATGATGAATGAGGGTAGTAGCCGGCTTTAGCATATCACGAGAGAAGAAAACGGTCGCATGGTGGTAAAGAAGTTACAGTAGATAACTGAAATGACATTACTATATTCAGTTCAATGGTCACAATCTTTACCATGATTAAAAAAGCTTTGGATTCTTGTTCTGTTCATATACTATATTTATGCTGCTTAAGTCTAATATGAAGGTCCTTGCCAGTCAGCCCAACATAAAACATATTAACTTCTTACAAGATATTCTGTAAACACAGCCCGCAGGATTTCTGGGTAGTTTTTGATTTTGATATTCTTTAAAAAACTGTTGATGCTGAAGGCTACATTCACATTTAGGGACTTAAACAACCTGGGAAGTAATGTAGAATTATCACTAGGAGGGAGAACTAAAAGATTCTTGTTATCAAGGAAAGGTTTCTTTGCCAACTTAAGGGATTTATCAACTATAGATCTAGGATACTTTGATTTGGATCCAGTAGAACATACCTTCTCAAATTCATCATCAATGAATTCTGGACTGCACATACGCAATGCCCTGAGGAACATAGATTGAAATGATGATAATTTGACTCTGTTATGCTGAACTGAGTAATAATGAGTATGTGAATAAACATTGGTGGGATTTCTCTATACGCTAAACTTAAAAATGTTTCTGTCCATGTGGATCATGAAATCTAAAAATGGTAACGTACAATTAGTTTCCACTTCTGCGGTAAAGTTGATCGAAGGCACAAAATTGTTAAGTAAAGGGAGAAATGTTTATAAATTTTCTTTTGTTAGACAAACACAAAGAACATCATCTACAAACCTAAACCAGCTTGCCTTAGAGGGTAAGATATCCCTTAGTAATTTAGTTTGAAAGAATTCCCCATCACCATACTGAATCTCAGAGCGTGATATTCTCTATTAAATTGAAATACACGGTCTTTTATACAAAATCTTATCAATTCAATAAAAACAGAATTTGAAACGGGTAAATTAATATCATCCAAGACATCATGGAAATATTCTAAGAAGTCACCAACTGGAACTTTTGTGAAGAAGGATAAAACATCAAAACTTACCAATTTGAAATAAAGATCAACATGGATATCATTAAGCTTGTTAACCAAATCTACATATTTCACGATATTAGAATTTGATATCTTACCCACTTGTAGGCTTGATAAAGAAACTAACCATTTTGAGAATTTATATGTGATATAGCCTACTGAACTCACTATAGGTCTTGCTGGAAAGTCTGGCTTATGTATTTTGATAAGTCCAAACACATTTGGTAATGAAGGGGACAGTGATGAAAATCTTTTGGTGAGAGAATCATTACCTTTCAACAAGAACTTCACTTTATTAAAGCAAGAATGAACTGCTTTTGGGGGGAATTCTACTACGTACACCACTGTGCCTTTTACATTTCTACAAGCACGCCTGGTCTTACCCCCTTTCGTTACTGCTTACACTAAATCGTTAATCAAGGCTCACGAACTGAGGTTACGACTGGGGTTCCTTAAGAGATGCCTCGATGAACAAGTGATGCCAAGACCCATCCTACCGTAGCGGTTGTTGTTGATGCCTGGTCGACCATTAGATGATTTTCAAAAAAGCATTTTGAAGCGACACATTGAAGTAAAGAAGATCGAAACGGAGGTCTTTCGCATTTCAAGAGAGAAAAAACGCTTCTTTCACATAGATATATCTACACAATGGAAGACCCGTATGTTGGACTATTGCAATAACAGGTTAAGAAGTCGAAGTCGTCAATGGAAAAAAGGTCAAGTAAAGTTTATACCGTATCACTGAAAACAGTGATTGGACTAAGAACACAAACCGTTCCTTTGTGATGAACCTGCCCAGTAAACAACTGGACAAGGAGTCTTTACGTGCCCTAGGCATAGTTACCTAGACTATGGTTTTGTTTCCTCTAACACAGTTTCCTAGGCTATGGTTTAAAGTTTTGTTTGCTCTAACAAAGAAGTTATCTGTGTTGATATTGCAAGATCATCTTGTAATTTGGAAAAGTACAATAGATTATCTTCTGATAAAGTGAACATTTGTAAAGGTGAAGTGTATGCCAGTATGTCAAATCCAGATGTTCCAAGTTGTCCTAAAAGATTCATCAGTGATATTAACAATTTTAAAACAGATACTGATATACATATCACTAAAGCAGAAAAGGCTAACACAGTTTGTGATTATGGACAAAGTTAATTACTTATCAAAAATGAATGATCTTTTATGTGATGACACAACATACTTTAAACACAGCAGAAATCCCCTAGAGGCAGTTAATTCTCATTTTCATAAAAGAAAAAAAAAAGTTGTTGAAAAGAAATGAATCTCTCATCAAAAGATTTTCATTGTCTCCTTCACTGCCATATGTGTATGAACTTATCAAAACACATAAGCTAAACTTTCCAACAAGACCCATAGTGAGTTCAGTAGGCTCCATCACATATAAATGGTCAAAATGGTTAGTTTCTTTATTAAACACTTTAGTGAGTAAGATATCAAATTCTAATATCATGAACAATGTAGATTTAGTCAACAAACTTAATGATATCTTTGTTGATTCTGACTTCTAAGGGGTTAGCTTTGATGTTTCATCCTTATTCATGAAAGTGAACAAGGATTGAATACCCGCGAAGTTTCTTAGAATATTTGATTGATGTCTTGGATAATATTGATTTACCAGTTTCAAATTCTGTGTTTAATGAATGGATAAAATTATGTATAAAACACTGTGTATTTCAGTTTAATGGAGAATATTATGTTCAGAAATTTGTTGTGGCGATAACCCTCTTTCACCAGTATTAAGTAATCTTTACTTAGAATTTTTGAAACAAAATTACTGAGGGACATCTTACCCTCTAAGACAATTTGGTTTAGGTGTGTAGATGTTCTTTATGTTTGGCCAACAAACAAAAATTTACAAACATTTCTGCCTTTACTTAACAATTAGTACGCCCCATCAAATTTACTGTGGAAGTGGAAAATTATTGTACGTTATCATTTTTAGATTGCATGATTCATAGGGATAAAAACGTTCAAGTTTAGCATATGCAGAAAACCCACCAATGTATGTTTATACATCCATTATTACTCAGCTCAACATAAGTTAAATTATCATCATTCCAGTCTATGTTCATTAGGGCATTACGTATATGCAGTCCAAAATTCATTGATGATGAGTTTGAGAAGATATGACCTCTTAGATCCAAGTTAAAGTATCATAGACCTTTCATTGACAAGTTCTTTAAGCTGGCAAAGAAATCATTTTATAGAACTAAACCTAAACCTCCCCTTGATACCAAGAACTTTTCAGTTCTCCTTTTTAGTGATAATTTCATATTTCTCCCAAGGTTACTTAAATCCTTTAATGTAAATGTTGCCTTCAGCAATAACAATACTTTAAAGAGCATCTTGATCAAAAACTCATCAGAAAATTCCGGAAGCCACATTGTTCCTCCCCTGCCTGATGCTTTGTACATTCCTTCACCTTCTCAATCGCCATCCTCCCATACAACTAACCAAGTACACTTGAACTTGTACCTCTGTAATCTGAACATTAATCAACCTTGACTTTATACAGTCCATACAGACTTACCACCGGTCTTCACGCACCTCACAATGATCCATACATGCATCAAAGATCTTAACTAAACAGTTAGCAACACTGACATCCAATTATTTGAGAACTTCAACAGCGATCCCATCCTCTCCCGGAACTTTGCCGCACTTCATCTTGCGCAAGACCTTCACTACCTCCGCTCTCTTCACTACTGAAGAAACACACTCTGTATGATATTAGAAAATCTTAACCACATTCATCAGGTGTTCATGTTGTTCGACTGGCAGTTATCACTTGACGTTGACAGCCTTTATGACCCTAAAGGTTGACAGACCTAAACAGGATGACCATCCACCTGACAGCTAACGTTTATACTGACCATACGCTGCCTAAAGTTTATCTTCTCCCATTTATCATATACTTGAGCTCATATGAAGACAATTGATATTCAACAACACTGCACTGGAATGTCATCCTCCTGTGGAGCTGCTAACAATATGAAAAAATATATAACTAAGTTTGTAATCTTAATGTACATGAAATCATTAAAACTCATAATATGTACAAATAAACTGAATATTAAAAGAAATTATTGCAGTACAGATCAAGATATCTT
>JAUUDZ010030030.1:0-11034 GCA_032361705.1 Panulirus versicolor | reverse complement strand
GAGAGAGAGAGAGAGAGAGAGAGAGAGAGAGAGAGAGTTGGTAGCTGGTAGCATGTGTATGGTGATCATGCTGATCCTGGCTTGGCTATGGTGATGATGTGGGGTGGAGGTATGGGTGCAATTTGATCCGGGGACATCCCGCCCCGCACCATACCGCACCGTGCCTTGCTGTCCCGTCCCGCACCATACCGCACCGTGCCTTGCTGTCCCGCCCCGCACCATACCGCACCGTGCCTTGCTGTCCCGTCCCGCACCATACCGCACCGTGCCTTGCTGTCCCGTCCCGCACCACACCACACTGTGCAGTACGGTGCGGTGGTGACACAGGCGTGGAGCCAGCCATGATCGTCACCTGGTCTCCCACCACTGACAGAGTCGTGAGGCAACCCCCACCAGCGGGGGTTTCGAGGTGGAATGCTGAACAAAACCTCGAAGCCGGAGAGCCGCGGCCTTGCCCCCACATCCCTCCGGGGGATCCCCATCAGCGGGGGTCGAGCTGGGGTCCTCACAAAAGCCCGCGGCGGGAGCGACTTCAGCCTTCCCTTTGGGAGACAGCCCTCGTCTTCCGCCTGGACAGATAATCTGCACATTTTGCGAGCATGAAGGAGACGCTGGCTGATTACTGCAGCAGAACGTGACGTCAGCCGCCGCAGACACCACAATCTTGGGGGGGGGGGGCACAGATTCAAGGACCACCGCTTCCTTCACCCTCACTATTGATAACCTCATTATCTCCCTCACTACTAATAACCTCATTATCTCCCACACTACTAATGACCTCATTATCTCCTCCACTATTAATAACCTCATCATCTCCCTCACTATTAATAACCTCACTATCTCCCTCACTATTAATAACCTCATTATCTCCCTCACTACTAATAAGCTCATCATCTCCCTCACAATTAATAACCTCATTATCTCCCACACTACTAATATTCTCATTGTCTCCCACTTTATTAACTTCACTCGTAAATCTAATGTATTTCTCACGTCTTATTCACAGTTGTTTTCTAACTTGTTTAATTTCTACATAATTCTAGCGTTTTATCACCTTGTATGTCTTCCTTGTATGTCTTCCTTGTATGTCTTCCTTGTATGTATTCCTTGTATGTCTTCCTTGTATGTCTTCCTTGTATGTCTTCCTTGTCATTGTGATGATCATTGATTCTTGACTTTCTACCTGTGATTCGTTGTGGTAGAATCATAAGCAATACATTTCTCACATAACTCGAAACATGGCACAACATATTGTTGTCAGCGATACATATCACGTATATTTCTGACTCATAACATACAACTCCCCAAGACCCACCCGACTCTCCAGCTGCCACAATGTCTCCACATATCACAACATACATTACCATAACACAAACATTATCCTCACATCCATATCATCGACACATACAGCTGTACTACTCTTCATCTATCTTTGAAAGACGAAGAAAGAACCACATCTAAACACGTCAGTTAAGATATGACATACGCACGCCAAGGTCAGTTCCGATTATAACAGTGATAATAACACCCCAAAACAGCTCACAGAGGAGTCACATACCTTCTGCAATGATCATTGAATAAATATCCTAAACTGGAGTTATCCAACTACAAAATCATTGTCAGTGAAAATGGTCCTCGGCCGAGGTACAACACTTAGCTATAACTGTAACTCTAAGCCAACCTAATTACTTGGTCATTAACAAGAGATGCCAGATAATGCATTAATGCAACACTATATGATCAGGATTACCAAAGAGCAACACTTAGTGATATGGTTCGGCGCTATATTGGCTCCGACGGGCGACACAACACAGAAAAGAGTACGAATCTGTCTTTCTCAATATATATATATATATATATATATATATATATATATATAACACCTATTGTCTAAGTCATTATGATATGAAATACTTAAAAATTATAGTAATAACATGTATATAACTCGCCTCCCAAAGACGTCTTGCAATAGACCCAGTGAAAAGATAGTTAATCATACATACAGACTTCTATACGAAGCAAATGTCACTCTAAATATAAATGTTCACATGGTAAAACATATGCAAGTCTCCACACAGAGCCATCGACCACACATGTAATTATCGTATTACTGAACCCCTTCACTAATTGCGAAACACAAAATACATTGTAACGAAACTATAAATATACGAGGACGTTAATCATTACTATATGAATGATAATGGTTGTCAATATTTCTCATCAAAAACAGTAATGACATTGAGAACTCTGTCTACATTGATAATGAAAGATGGCGAGCGTGTCGACCAACACTGTCTGGATGTAACCAGAACAACATATCAGATTTATGTGATGTCCAACAACATATACTGACGTCATGATCTTCACAACATCTGCCACACAGACGTACAGACCTACACAAAATCCCACATGTTGATCAAAATACAATTTGTTCCATAAATTATGAATAATCAGAACATCTTGTGAAAACCTTTAACGCAGTCTATCTCACTAACGGAAATGTAATTACTTATGATTACTAGTGATAATGATGTAAGTGATGTACACTTATGATTACTAGTGATAATGATGTAAGTGATGTACACTTATAATTACTAGTGATAATGATGTACGTAATGTACACTTATAATTACTGGTGATAATGATGTAAGTGATGTACACTTATAATTACTAGTGATACTGATGTAAGTAATGTACACTTAACACGCCTTCAAATCATTCACTCCGGGTTACGTAAGGGCCATTTCAGCCGTACGCGAGCATTCCATCTAACGTAAGTTGTTGGATAATTGGCTGTTCATTACTTTCGTTCGTTATCATCATCTTTACTCGCGTTACCGTCACTACTGAATGGGCGAGTGTTTTTGTGGGTGTGGCCCTCGTGTGAACAACACAGCTTCGATATGACACAGGCATGAAGTACTCAGGTCTAGTTAATGGCTCAGTAATCTACGCAGATTCGGAGAGTCCGTGACTCACGTAGAGTCAGGGACTCAATGATACATGGAGAGTCATGAGGATGAAAGTCACTGGAAAGTCACTAAAAGTTCATGACATACAGTTCATGTAATGGATTTAAAACCTACGTAAAGTCAGTGAATCTTAATCCCGTGTTGTGCAGGACATTACGTGTGGTCACTGAGCACACACCCACCTCCATACTTGTAAACAGCACAGTCTTATAACTTCCATGTCTAGGTAGCATCAGTGACATCGTAACTCATGGAGAGTCAGTACAATTAGTAAATTTGTGAGCATTGGAGAGTTTATGGAGTCTGTAACGAATGCAAAGTTAGTAATCGAGCCTACAAAAGGGTGTCAACGAACTGAACCTTCAGAAGTTATTTGATTGGAGAACCTATCATAATCAGCAGAGTCAGCAGTGTAACCCCAGGAAAGTTAGTAGATCAGAGGTTAAGCATAGTCACCTGGTGAGGGAGAGTCTATATAGAGTCAGCCAGAGGAATAAAGGTGAGTGTTTCCCTTAATCACGTCGTCAGCTTCGTCAGGAAGGTGCAGTCGTCAGCTGGCCCGTCAGAAACGTTTAGTCGTCAGGAGCTCATCAGGAAGAGAGAAGTTGCCAACGTCAGGCCTTCCCTCACGCTAGGGTCCCTGACGCCCCTACCGACCTCTGGCTAACGTTAGGGGTCAGGGTAATAAGGGAGAACCAACCACTCAGGGTCCTACAGGGAGAGGTAGGATGGGAAGGACTCTGGCGCAAGGCTGCCTTGCCTCTCGCGCCTCCACAAAGGAGAGGAATCCTTTGATGGAGAATAGAGAGGGTAATATCCTATATACTGTCTCAAAGAGAAATATGGCTACTTGCAGAGGGGAGAAATGTAATGACGAGCGATCAATATTAAACCTTTGTGAGCAGAGGATCACACAAAAGGGATGGCTATCTATGTACAGACAATGAAAGAACTTTATGTGTGACACAGAAACAAACAAACTTGCTCAGTTCGAACTATGTTTTGTACTTCAGCTAAAATCATGTTTCATAGTCACATCAACGGAACTGGAAATTTACTCTTAACAGAATCCGTCACTCTGTTTCAATAATTTTCCGTCTAAGAACGGTGGTACGAAGCTACAAGAACAGACTCCACCGTTGAAACAGACACAGACGATCTGTTCAATACGGTTGAAACACAGAGACACGTTTGAACAGCTGGATGAATCTGGAATGTAGCATGATGAATCGGTGAATCATTCCAAAGACACAAGCTGGTGAATCTAAAACTATGGCGAGTCTACTGTAGTTGGTGAATCTCTGACACACTCTACAGGGTATGTGAGAAACGGATTCATAGACAAGTGTGTGACGCGCTCTCTCTCTCTCTCTCTCTCTCTCTCTCTCTCTGTAGAGGGAGAGAAAACCAACAGCAGCGAACTGGCCAATCCTTCGTGTGCGTACATGTTACTAATGCTTTGTTTACTCATCTTGACTCTCAGAGATCTTAATGAGTAATCTTTCCTTTCATGTACAATTTGTTTACAAAGATGTGTGAGTGAACTTCCTTCGTGACGCAACATTATCATCCTACGTGCACGTCTCTCTGTCTGAAGACAACCGACCCCCATTATGGAGGGGCGTGTCTGTAGTATATCCACCTGGTAGCCTCACCATTGTGACCTGACTGAGAGATGTATGTCTGGCTGCCAGTCTCTTGTGGAATAGCACTATCATGCCTCACCTCTGCTTACACCTTGACCGGAGGAACGCTTTCTTTGTCGGTAGAACCTGCGGGTCGTCAGCTGGAAGGGAGGATGATGGTAGCCATACAATACGTGTGACGTGTTCTCCCAGCACCGCCGCCCATGTTGTATGTCTGGTAGTATCCGGAATCTACCAGCCATATTGAACCCAACATCATGCCAAGTGATGTAATAATGTGTGGCATTCCCCCCTCCTTCCATGTCTACCTCTCGGAGAAAAAATTAAATCAATGAAAGGGACGACATGATAATGTTTGTGAGCAGAAAATACTCGGTACACGTCTGGTAACAACCGTGCACGAGAGAGGAAGAAAACGTGCAATAACATGAAGAGTCGGAGGAAAACGGGAAAACGGAAGGAAAGAGTAAGTGAAGCGGGTTGAGAAGATGTCTGCCTCAGCTGGTGGGGAAGCACCCAGCGTCCACGTGAGACGGAAGACACGATCTCCGGGGGAACTGTGGGCTAATGTTGGCAAGGGAGGAGGGGTTACGTATGGCAGAGGAGGAGGGGTCATTGTTTGGCAGGGGAGGAGGGGTATCGTCTGGCAGGGGAGGAGGGGTATCGTGTGGCAGGGGAGGAGAGGTTATCGTCTGGCAGGGGAATGGGGGCTATCGTTAGGTAGGGACGTCTGTGTCACGAGGATAACGTTAAATGTTTACTGGGGTAAGTTTCGGGCCAGGATGATGAGGCAAACGTTTACATGGCAAGATGGGACAAACGTTTGAGAGGAAACATATAATCTAGCGTTTAGTAAGGGAAGATACCTGAGTCATTTAGGTCAGGTCATGGTCACTTGGGTCACTTTGGGTCACCAGGTTCTCTGGTATTTAATGCCAAGAGACATTTATCATCAATTTTGTCTCCAGATACCCATGACCAGAAGGTCACGGTCACCTGAGTCATATGGGGTCAAGGCCACCTCTGTCCCAGGTGTCGGGCCCGCAGCTCCAGTACCAAGGGCGTCGCCTCCTTCGCCAATACTGAGCGGTTACCGTTGGAAAACCCGCCACCAATACGTTATTGGTTCGGTGTATTTTTCCCACTGGATCGCATGCCTCAGGCCTTATATTGGCCAGTCAGAGCTTGCCTCGTAAACACCGGTGTGTGTGTGTGTGTGTGTGTGTGTGGTACCATCAAGAGGCACCACACATCCTAGCCACAGCAGAGTGACACCCACGGCAACACAGCTTGTGTCCTGTGGGCTGTGGCGAGGTCCTTGGGGACGGTGGCACTGGGCCAAGCTAAACGACGATGGCGATGCTGGAAGAGAGTGGCACTGGTCCAAGCCGAGACACTGGGCTGTAGCGGCACCACTGGCTCCCACTCACACAAGTACACAGCTCCGGAGTCAGCCACGTTCCTTACTGCGGCTTCCGGCGGCCTAGAGCTGTCTGTCTGCCTTTCGTGCCAGTAATTATACGGCTGCTGCCGCTGGTCCGCACGTCTCACTCTCCCAGCGGGTGGGGGAAACAGCTTCACAGGAGCATCAGCAGTCACTCCTACTGAACAGCTGCACCCACAGCTCCACAACAGCAGCAGTCAATCCTGCTAATCAGTTGAACTCACAGTACAGATCATGTAAACAGCAAACCATATCATCATACTCTCCTGGGATTCACACAACCAACACGTCCATCTAAAGGGCTTATCTCCATCAGTGTTCTCAAGCAGGATCCAATATTGCCATTCGGGGAAAGGAACAGCTTTGAAGAAATAATTCCTGGACACAGACAGGAAGGAGTCTCTCATCTCGTGGGTCTGTAATTAATGAGAGAGACTCACACTCTTACGACATTGGGACATTCCAGCAGAGATGATAGATGCGTCTCAGGATCGTTCCACTCGCCTCATGAATATGATGATTGGAATCCAAATATTTCATGAGGACAAGTCATGATGTGTAAGGGAGACGATGAGGCGGTACGAGAGAGATTCATGAGGAGGAGGAAATGAGGATCAGAGGAAACTGCCCTCCGTCACTGAACATAGTATGGAGCGTGAGGCTGGGTTGGATTCTGGCTTCTAGGGCAGGGAGTGGGGGAAAGCCGGGCTACTGGGATAGGAACGCCAGGTTACTAGGGGTAAGAAATGCTGGGCTACTGAGAGACAGGAGGGCCAGGCTTCTGGGGGCAGGAGGACCTGGCTGCTGAGGAAGGGAGGAACACTAGGCTACAAGGTGAGAGACTGTGTCAGGCTACCGGCTGAAGGGAAGGAGTAAAGCAACGCGGTGAACCTACCAGGATGCCAGGCTGGGGTGTGTGTTGTTGTGTCTGTGTCACTATATAGAGGAGGTAGTTAAGGTAGGGTAAGAGCTCTTGATAATGTATCATGATGAATGCAAGATCATAACTGCGTCGTCAACCTCACAACTACCACTTCCCTTACAGAACAACAATCATATATACTTTTTATGTATAATTTCAGATCTCAGCTTCATAACTTTTCTTAAAGATCCTACATTTTTTATTACTCACTTTCACAGATGCTTTTTCAAATAGATGTTTTTTCTCTGAAAATCAAGATCTTGGCTGAAGGCAATGATTTTATGTTTGTAATTATGGTCCGACTTCGCCGGCAGTGAATCACAGTTTATTGCTTTTTAATTTGCAATAAACAATTAAAGTCGTTGCCTTCATTAAAACGGGAGATTTGAGTTTATTATGCTCGGAATTACGGTAATAAAGGCGAGTAGAATAATTGATTTGTCCCCTTACTTTATTGCTGCTCATCCTGGCAACGTTTACGCGCTGATGCGGGAGAGATCAGTGTGATAGGTATCAAATGCCCAGGGTTCGAGCCGTAGCTGAAGTAGTGTCCCCTGGGCACAGGTCCTCATCAGAGACACTGTGGGCTGTGTGGCCAGGAAGGAGATCATGGGGTCTGCTGCCTGCGTGTACGTGATCCACATCAACACAGAGACGGAATGATTTTCAAATATCATTATTAATGTGGCTACAGTACATTACGTTACACAGCTGCTACCCACGTACGACTACCCGTAACCTGGTATCATCAAGCCATCTACATCTAAACAAACCAACTGGTACACTGATGTACCGGTCCAGCTTCATCGTCCATGCATCAGGCCAGACACATCTACATACAACAGCACCTCTACCTCAGTCCTTCACGGAGCAGTCTACCGAGCGTCCTGGACGTGACATTTTCCATGGTCCTACCATACGTATGACTCATTTCAAAAGCTAAGTCTTTCATTCCTGCTCGTATGGAACTGCTGCCTACAAGGTCAGGCCCATACATGAATGTACATCAGAGTTAGGTGTTGTATGTGGCCACTGAACTCTAGAAGAGGTAAAAGGCAGGCAAAAGGTGACTAGAATGTGGGTGACACCAGAACTATTGTATGATGGTCACCGATCCTAAGACCTGGTCTCCTCTAAACACTTCATCATTGACATTTCAAAAACAACAGGTGAGTCTTATGGTCTCTTGTAATACATTTCCCCGGTTGAACCTACCACCAACCCGGGAGGAGGAAGACGGTGCCTCCTGCAATGCTGTTCCTGTAAGTCCTGACGTGTGAGCAAGCACGAGTGTCCCACCCTGATATACTGCGTAGCTGCCTCACTCTCGGCTGACGATATTCACAACTCCTACACCCGAGATTTCATATCCAAGAGCGCGTGCGTGAGGGCTTGAGGATGGGTCCAGTTATCGTAGGCAAGACCTGTCTGCTGTGTACCCTACAGCTTCACTTGGCCGAGGAGGAGGACAGTGGTATTCATGACTCAACTGCACCTGCTCAGGTTCCTGCTCCTCCTTCACCTTAACTACACATCCAGTTAAGTCACAATTCCATAGTCAACATGTCAGAACTCACCATTTCACAATACTTCCATTCTGTTGCTTCTGGATGCGTCAGTCTCTCCAGCTCCTCCCAGTTACTATGTCTTGTTTTCATGTCTCACTCCATAACAACGTCCTCAACAATTATTATACATCAACTCCTTGTTTGCTCCTCATGATAACAAAAATAACCACAGGTATTATACATCTAGCACTATCTATAATATTTCACGAGCGATATCTACTGTCAAACAACCAGAATGCCAAATGGACTATCTTATATATTATTGACCGAAACGAAGATATATAATCTTATTCATAGGAAATCTTTACATAGTGTATTAGTAAGAGTGAGTCACCATAACATTCCACCACAAATTTGTTTATCGAGACACTTTATACAGAAGGTTTCTGGCATCATTAACGCACGTAACAATTACTTAACTCTAGTACACTAAATGTAGAAATACAGAGAGGAGCAGTGGACACAGATGCGTCCAAACACTGTATCATGGGAGGCCCACCGGCCGTCCCATCGAAAACCCATCAGTTGTGTCATGGGAGACCCGCCAATGCAACCTCCTCCTGAGGGCGTCGCAGACGCAGGCAGGGATTTGTGGTAAAGCTGAGACGCCCCAGATTAGTTTACCACGCTCATAACGTCAACAAACCAAGCACTCACTGGTAGCCAGTATTTCATTACCGTGCAGGTAACAGCATTACATGTGGAGAATAACACTTCATTGTCCAGTTCAAGTGGCAAACAACATCCCATCATCCTATATAAGTGGATAACAACACATTATCCTGTTCAAGTGGAAAACAACGCTAGATTCTTCAAAGTAGAAAATAAGACTTTATTGTCCTAAGAACAAAATAATGCATTATGTACTGTTTGCGTGCAGTATACCGATGGTATGAGTGTAAGTCAAAAGATTACATTACAGGTTATAACGAAGGCACTTATGTCCTGTGCTTGTGAGTGGACTTCTATCCGTCGATCGTTACCTTAATTCTGTAAAACAGCGTAAGACGTCAGGACACGAGCTTGGGTAACGGTGTGTTTATAAAAGACATAAAACCAGGGATTAAACCAGGGATAAACGCCTGAGTAAGGAAGGGGATCCGCGCTTATCCTGAACTTCAGAATCATCATGGTTTCTCAGAAGGATCACATAGGAGCACGACCCCAGGGCCCCAGCTGTCTCCTTGAAGGACGATATGACATGTGTCATCTTTACGTTCGTGTATGACCGTCAGTCAGCCAGCCAACCCTTCCACAACTGCCAACAGTTATTAACAACCGAGACGAATATCGAGACAGATGGAGTGTGAAAAGTTTGTTTTTGCAGGGAGTGAATGGTCGCGAGGGAGGATGAGGCAATAAATTTTATGATATGCGAATGATGCAGCCCACTCAGCGGGAATGGCTCCTAAGTGAGCCATGAATCTAGAGAGAATATATTACCCGTTCCACGAGCAGGGTCCTCCCAGCTGTTCCATCTGCTTCTGGGACGGAGTCGCCCCCTCTCCTTCCTAAGACACAGAAATGTCCCAACACTTGTCAAGGTTTCTCAGGCGGATGTACCCATGGCAGATCCTCCCTCAACCTTCCAGGATCAACGTCCCTCAAATGTCCTAAGTAGACTCCCAGTCATTCAAGGACATCCCTCCTTCTCCGTCAGTCACACAATGCATCCTGGAGGATCTCCCTGACAGGATCTACCTTAGCAATTTCAGGATAACGTTCATAATTGAAGAACACAAGACACTTTTGGCCGTTGAATGTGAAATAAGAATAAATATATGAATCAAATTTCAGAAAAGTTACTTAAAGAAATAAGAAGATGGAGGTTCTATGATCATAGAACAGAAGAAAGGATAGAAGATAATAAAATGTTATATAGAAAACAATAATTTCGAAATACAAGCTGAAAACTTAATCCTTTTTTTTCGGGGGAGGGTATATGTGATCTCAAGTTTCTGTACATGAGGAGAGGAGGCTTCCATGTGGCTCCATCACTTAACCCATGTGTGTGTGTGTGTGTGTGTGTGTGTGTGTTGTTAATATAGACAGACGTTGCCAACTTTCGTTATCTAAAGACACAATTTGCCTGTTCTGATCATCCTGGGTATAAAGAGGCCAAGTCAAAATGTTCTTGTCCAACGTGAGAGTTTAAGAAATACTGTGCAACATTATTTGTCTTGGAAACACCACCTCACTGGGTCCACTGGATTTCATCCAATCAGCGTTCAGGTGCTTAGGCCCTGGTCCAATCGGGTCCCAGCAATGTCTCGGGTAACTGCCACAACCCAACAAAAGAAAACCATAACAGATTGCCGGGGAAGCAGTTTCCAAAGACCTTCCATGTTTGTGGTGTTTTTCTGTTCCATGACGTGCATGACCTTGTGCCGGGCTGGAAGGACCAGAGTTTTCCAGGAAGCCAAACATATGACCCCAGACCCATGAAGATAACATTGCTCGCCTGATGTTAAGGACGCGGTCA